>PVIU01005133.1:0-13501 GCA_004026605.1 Ondatra zibethicus
ACTTCCAACAGGGCAGGGCACCATGCCCTCTTTCAAGGAAGAAGGGGGAGGGAGGAGGGGTGGGGGGTAGTGGGAGGGGACCGGGAGAAGGGGAAGAAAGGAAAAAAAATTTTATTTCTTTAATTATGTTCTTGAATGGAAAAAATAAAACAAAACAATGTATGGAAAAAATAAATAAATAAATTAAAAAAAAAAGAAATGGTAAAAGCACATGCAAAAGAAAAGGATAATAATAAAAAATCCTTTATACAAAAAAAAAAAAGAGTATTAGCTGTTCCAGAGGATCCACATCCAATTCCCAGCACCCATGTGGTAGCTCACAACTATTTGTAATTCCAGTTCTAGGGGATCCAATGCCCTCTTCTGCTCTGCAGGATCCTGAGTTCATGGGAGGCACATAAGCTCCCACAACTGCACACACACACACACACACACACACACACACACACACACACACACACACACACGATAAATAAGGACCCTGAGAATTAATGTTTCCATTGTATAGATGAGGTCCTTGTCTTGGCTTCCTCATAATGATGAATGGTGGAACTATAAGCCAAACAAACCCTTTCTACAATTGGCGAGGAGTTTTATCACAGCGACAAAAACAAGATCAGGATGGCAGTAACAGGCGAACAATTAATGAGTGAATTTATTTACTGAGAAATGGTTAATACGTTCAGCTCTGTGTTGTGTTTAGTTGGCCATGATGGAGTTTCTGTTTGTCTGTTCTGATTTTTTTAGGTGAGCCAACAAAGAGAGAAATTGTAAATTTGATTCTGTAGAATTTTGTTTTTTTTAAAGACAACTTCACTTGGAGAACAATTCCCAGGGAGAGGGGAGTTCTTCCTCCCTGGAAGGAGGAATGGGACTCTAGCTGGGATGCAGACAGTGTCAGAAGGGGGAAGGGCAGCACCTTCACAGGCTGGAAGGCAGAGGAGGGGAGAGCCAGGGCAAAGAGAGGAAGGGCACAGCATGAAGTGATGCCAGGGATGAAGAAGAATCTTTTTACTATTTTGAAGTTTTCTTTCTGGTTGTCAAGCTGTGCTGCGTGGCATCAGAAAATAGGGCTCAGTTAGAGCGACCACGTGGCTTGCAGATATTCTTGGACTGTGGGCAGTCCACACTGCATCTGGTAATAAAGCTGCCACGTTAGTCGAGCCGTGAGTTTATTTTCTCTGCAGCTGCTCAGCTATTGGTCTCTTGGAAGAAAGAGTTGAGGTCAGCCACCAAGGATCTTGTGGTGCTGGGAACTGCCCACAGGCTCAGCATCGGGTGGCCTTTGAGTCTCAGAGCTGCAGCTTAAGGGAGAATGTTTATACTTGCATCATATATAGACAGTTTATCAGGCTCCCTTGGGCACTGTGAGTTTATAAATTGAAGAACCCTCAACCACCTCTCGTGGAATAGGACGTTGGCTCTGAATTTTTAACCTCCACTTCTTCATCTATACGATGTAAGAAATCAGAGTACTTTAGGAGGGCCAAAGATGGTTCAGCCAAGGCAGTGGTTCTCAACCTTCCTAACGCTGCGACCCTTTAATACAGCTCCTCATTGTGTGGTGACCCCAACCATAGAATTATTTCATTGCTACTTCAAAACTGTAATTTTGCTACTGTTATGAATTGTAATTATCTGGTTTGCAGGATATCTGATATGCGACCCTGTGTCAGAGTCATTTGACCCCCAGATTAAGAACTGTTGGGCTGAGGAAACTTTCTGTTTTTCTCTTGAGCAGAGACTAATCCTTGGCCCAGTCTTTAGGACTTCAGTTCAAGTGTCTTTGGTGAGATTGGTTATGGGTTGTTGTGATCAAAACGTTATCACAAGCAGGAATATATGTCATGGTTAAGAAAGAACTGAGCCATGGTTAGGGAAGGGACTGGCCATGTCTAGGGAAGCGTTGAGCCATGGTTGGTTAAGAGTGGAATGAATCATAATTAGGACCTGACACACGGTCCAGGGTATCATGGTAAATATTGTTAGCTGATATACACAGGATTGTCCCCCTGGGGAGATTAAGTTTCTCAGTCTTCCCGGCAAGAACCAACAATCGCCGTCTGTCCAGTGGAATGAGATTGGAAGTGACATATGGTATTTTGAGGGTTTTGCCCTTACAAACCTCCTTGGCTATCTTACTTCATTGGTCATCCTAAGGTCATCCAAGGAACTGGCAGCTGTAGTCCCCGAAATGCTGGGTGTTGCAGAAGTGAGAAGAGTGTGGGGACACTGAGATTGGGGTTCTTTTTGGCAGCTCTTAGCACCCATGTTTAGAAATGAGGAAGTCGGAATCTCCCTAAGATTCTCTGATTTTCAGGCATTGAAATCTACAGACCCTGAAAACTTTGGCAGGTGACTCCCCTCCCCCGAGAGGTGCAGGACTTGCATGATTTTAGAGGATGGAGACAAAGTGGCTTTGCCCCTAAGAGGAGGTAAAGCCAACTCTCTCTCTTCCATCATCTTAAGTATCTCAGGTAACACAAGGAAAACAAAGAGAAATTTGATGTATACATGACATTTATTGGAGGACTCAGTGATGAGTAACTCAGAGGGGCTCTTAGGACTTGGGCTTCTGAGCTGCTCAATAAACGGACAATACCATATTTAAAGTAACAAAACACAGGGAAAGATTTTGCATTTCTAGACTAATAAACTGTGGGGTGATAGACGTGGAGGAACTAATTCTGCTTTGCCATTCCGGGACTGGCACAGGCCTAGAGTTGTCCCCGGTGACGAACAGTGGTCCTTCCACAATGCTTGGCAGGTCAAGAAGCCTGGTGGTTCATTAGACATCAAGCATGGGCCCAATGCTGGTTCCATGGCTCCAGAGTCACTCTCTATGGCTCTTCCCCTCAATATTGAAGAGAGGTCCCTTCAGTGCTTGTTCATTACACATCCTGTGTCTCCTGTATGGACTGTCTTTCTGTGACAACACGCCTGAAGAAGTAAATTACAAGGGAGGAGAAGCAGTCAGTTGTGGTGGTACACACCCATAATCCTAGCACCTGGGGTCCTAAATTCTAGGTCAGTCTAAGTTCTAGGCCAGTCTGAGCTATACAGCAAGATTTTGTCTGAAACATTTTTTTTTAAATATTTGAGAGATGAAAAGTTGTATAACTCAATAGTTCAAAGGCTTGAGTCTGTGGTTGGTGGAGTCATTGATTTGGGGCCCGTGGTAAGGCAGGGCATCATGGTGGGGAGCATGTGCTGGAGAAAAGCCATTTATCGTACAGTGAGAAAGCAGAGAGAGGACCAGGCCCTGTTCCCAATATCCCCTCAGGTTGTAATCCCCAACTTCCATCCTGCAAAGGTTCCACCACTCCCAATAGCATCACAGGCTCATGATCAAGCTTCTAAAGCAGCATTTCAGAGATCCAAACCGTGAGAAGTATCAACACAGTTCACCGTATTACGTGCCGGGTAATGAATGGTGATAAGAGCCAAGTCTGCTTTAATTTGTCCTTGGGAGGTTGAAGAACTTTGCTCCAGCAGAGTCGTCTCCCTAGCTGTCTTAGTCCCTGTTCTATTGCTACGAAGAGACGTCATGACCAAGGCAACTCTTATAAAAAGGAAACTTTTCATTAGGGGCTTGCTTACAGTTTCAGAGGTTTAGTCCATTTTCATCATGGTTGGCACTCATGGTGCTGGAACAGTAGCTGAGAGCTACATTCTGATCCCCAGGTCAAGGGAGAGAACTGGGCCTAATACCAGCTTTTGAAACCCTAAAGCCCACCCCACCCCACCCCCCAGGGGCATACTTCCTCCAGTGAGGCCGCACTTACTCCAACAAGCCACACCTCCCAATCCTTCAGAAATAGTGTCACTCCCTGATGACTAAACATTCAAATATATAAGCCATGGGGGCCATTCCTATTCAAACTACCATACTAGTCCCCAGTAATCTTTTCAACTAAGGCTTTATGTTGTTAGCACATGGGGAAACCGAGACACCAAAAGGATACACTTTTCATGTAAAATGACCTCACTCATGAGAAACAAAGCTGGGATGGGCTAACTCACTGTGATGCCTGGGGGGGTTAATTCTTAGTCCATCCTGTTAATACTGTGCCCATCCATTTCTTATTTTGTTAAGCTGGCCATTACTATATTACTCTTTTCCTGTATTTGATTCCTTTCTATGCCTTCATAACATGAATTATTTTTCAGATGGACCCTTGTCCTTGTAGACATACTGCTTCTTCACATTCATAGTGTGGGTGCCTGCCAGGTGCCGCTCTAGCCCTGGGAATGCCAATGCACAAAACAGCTAAAGGCTCCCGTACTTGTGGGACTTATAGTGGAGAGAAAATGGACTTCTGGGATGATTAGTAAGTATGTTAGCTTTTCATTACTAGTACGAACACCTGCAATAACAAAATGTGTTTTCCCTGTGTGTGTGTGTGTGTGTGTGTGTGTGTGTGTGGTACCTGCAGAAGCAAGAAGGCATTAGATCCCCTGAAACTGGAGTTACAGATGGTTGTGAGATGGTGTGGGTGCTGGGATCCAGACCAATGTCCTCTGTATGAGCAGCAAGTGCACCTGTCTGCTGAGCCATCTCTCCAGTACCAGAGAAAAGATGTTTTTACTCATAGATTTAGAAGTTTCCGTTGATGTTTAATTGGCCCAGTTGGGAAGCTGGAGTATCATGGTGATGGTTCATGGTGAGGCAAAACCCCTCACTGTGTTGCAAGAGAGAGAAAATGCATGGTTGGGAGATGGGGGAGAGCACATGCAGGAGTGCCTAAACATTCAAGCAGAAGGAAACCAGGGTCTCAAATCCCTTGAAGGGCGTACTCTGAATGATCTAAAGCACCCCACATTTCTCAAAGGTTCTGCCACCTCCCAATAGTGTCAAGCTGGGACCAAGCCTTTATCACGTGGACATTATAGGACATTCAGCCCCAAACTGGTACCATGAGCAGACTGTAGAGTGTGGGCAGGTAAATGGTAAAGGAGCAGGGAGAGACAACTGATGGACACTTGAAATTTTAGTTGGCATGGCCCAAGGCTTTGCAGAGAAGGAACAGTTTGGAAAGCATTTGTAACACCTTTGGCTTGCCAGGGCTTCTGGAAGTCCTGAGTTGTCAACCTAGTATTATCTGTGAAGGCACCGCAAGGGTCTGCACAGTGGGCCTCCTGGGTGGGCAGCTGTTCCACAGGCAGACTCTCTGCTCCCACTCCACCTTTGCTGCTTAAGTAAAAGCAAGAAGACCCCCAAGAGCTCAAGATCCCACTGTCTACAGAGGAGTGGGTTAGCCCCTGGCAGGGCCGCACCACAGGCTGTGGCTCAAAACCACACCTTCCCCCATCCTGCCTTTCCTGAAGACCAACACTGGGTTGGTGGAAAATCTGATGAGGTGGCAGGACACTGGGGCAAGGCCATTCCTTGGATGTGAGTCAATATCCTAATGAGCATGGACATCCACAGTCCCGGGGGGGCGGGTTGGTTACCATCTCTAATCCAGGTCAGCTGTGAGAGTGCTGCAGACTCAGCCGGGAATACGTGGGAAGGCACTCGGAAATGCACATCGTCGCCGCCTTCTATAAAAGGGTAAATGTTTAAGACATGCACACAAGTCGTAATAAAATAACAGTAAACAGTGAGCAGGCTACTCTAGCATCAGACTGTCCACACCAGGTTTGTTTTAAATTAACAAACTACCACAAGGAAATAAGGAACCCTCAGTTAGAATAACAGAACACAGGGGTTCTCAAAGTGTCGTCCCCAGATCATCAGCTTTAATGCCAACAATGCCACTCAGATCCCTCAAATCTGGTGCCTACAGGTGGGGCCCTAACACTCTACTTTAAGGGGCCCTGGGCATGGGGTGGCTCACATGCATGTTAATCTTAGAAACAAATCTTACACCCCCCCCAAGGAAGCTAATATGGGTCTACTATACAAGACAATACAAACCCACCTATGCCAGAACCAGGCTACTCCTTACAGATGTGCCACCAGCTGTTGACTACAGTGACCTGATCTCAGTGTTCCCTGTGCCACAGGTGTTGGAGCCTTTGTGATGGTGGAGGAAAAAACTCCTTGGAGCTATGACTCTCAAAGAGAGCCACCCTAGGCTCTAGCATTGGCAAAAATCTATAAATGTAAAAAATCTGGGGATGCTCAGTTCTTCCTCCAACTCTTATGTATTAGAATCCCTGAAGCCAGGGGTGGGTCAGCATGCCATGTATTCACAAGCCCTCTAGTGACTATATAGTCAACTTTCATAGATACTGGTCTAAATCTTGGTGACAAAATCAGACTCTCCCCTCCGCCCGTCGGGGTGGGGAGACGACGAAGGAGGGATGATGCCCGCACAAGGACCTGAGCTTGCACACTTAGGAAAAATCAGATGCTGACAACTTCATGTAAAACATCCAAGGATGACTGGGGTTATCTCTCAGCATGTATGGAGTGTCTGGACTTGATTCCTGGCCTGGCAAAACACAGAACAGTCAAAACACACACATTCACACACTCGCACGCACACACACCCGCACGCACACACAAAGACCCGAAGAGGAGCACTGGGAAGCCCCCGCCCTTCTTCCCAGTGCAGGCCCTAGGTGTGGTTTTTTTTGGCAGTTGGAATCAGCTCATGTCTCAGCAGACATCAGAAGCCATAGCCAAATGCTCTCCTCACACCTCGGTTGGCCGCCTCTTCTCAGGTTGCTGCAGCAGGAGGCATGGGCAAGAGCCGTTGTGTACAGCACAAGGCGGTCTCTCGCAGCATCCAGGGTGTTATTCCGTGTAAATGATCCGCTTTTTTACTGTTGTCAGTACAGAAATCAGTTGCTTCTTCCTTCATGTTCCTGCTGCCCGTCTCTTGTTTGGTTTCATAATATTCCAGATATTTTCTATTGTCTCCTGTACCCCATGGTTACAAAATCAAACAGGACAAAACAGCTGTGCAAAGGCGGTGGAGGGGGTGGGATTCAGGAGCAGCCACGATGGCTCATCTCTGTCCTTGGCTCAGCTGCTGATTAAATGGATGGCTTCCCAGAGAGGCAACAGCAGCAGAGTGGCTGGGGAGTCCCTGGGGTCAGCCTCACAGGCCGGTTGCAGGGGTTCCCGAGCCATAGAACTCGTGACTGCCAAGATAAACATAAGTTTTGAGATAAAGTCCCAACCCCAAGAGGTTTTCATCTTGGAAAAGGAACCTGTAAGACAGTCAGTGTGTTGGAGAAGGAGGCATGTTTGCCCACACCCAGCTCTGCAAGCGCTGTGACAGCCGGTGGGAGCTAGGGATGCAGGGGTTAGGGATAGGGCTAAGGGAACAGGAAGGAGTGGAAGGAGATGCCTCTAGGGACAGGTTGGTTCCTCCCTTTACCACTGCTAGACCTCGGGCTTAAGGCTTTTCCCTCCTGAGTTTAACTGTGATGGGCACAGCGGACAAAGCGGTGGCACAGAGCGTGAAACCAATAGCCAGCATTTGTCACGGTGCCCGCCTACCTTGCAGTAAAGGGTGTGCGAGTTTTATTAACTGCTTAGTGTCTGGGAGTATGGCTCAGTGTCACGGGCATATCTACTGTGCCCAAGGCCCTTGTTCTGATCCTATCCCCAGTACTGCAAAAGCAAAACTTAGTAGTTAACCAGACATTCTATTGGCTTTATTTCTAAAGATGCCTGATAAACACTTTGAATCTACCACCAGTTCCTGCCTGCTGTAACTGTTGTCAGTATTGTGGTCAGGGCCTGAGGCCTGGCAACCCTCTCAAGCTCAGTGTAGCCACCTATCCTCAGTAAGCCAATTAAACAGGCAAGCAATGGTGAAAAGCAGAATGGGGAAACTTACTCAATATGGCCACATTGGGAAGAAGGACAAATAAAGAGGGCGAGTGACCATTTTCTGGGTCCTGACATGAGGTTTAGACAGAAAGCTAGAGGGGTACATAGCTGAGCAGCCCTGTCTGGCATGTAGGCCTGCCCACTACTGCCCACATTGCCTCAGCTCCAGGCCCTGCTGTGAAGTGATCTGAGAAGTGGTCAGAACTCCGTGAGACCTCTTTCCCAGAGATGATGAGTTCTTTCTCTGGTGGCACAAGCATGAGATTTCTGGAGCAGACACAGTTTCTTGGATATCATTGTTTAGTTGTCTTATGTCCAAAAGTAAGGACCCAGCTGTCTTTTTAGAATATCTTCATTCCTGGCAGGATGGGCACTTAACCTCAAAATCTATTACTATGGCTCCCTTTAGCTATATCCACCATTTCCTCTGGTCCAAGCTGCATTAGGCTCACCTGCCAGGTCTCTTCACCCACTACAGCCTTTTCATCAGTGTATATGGTAGTTAGAGAATGACTTCAAAAGTCTAAATCTGGGGACTGGAGAGGTGGCTCCAAAGTTAAGAACACTCACCACTCCTCCAAAGCACCCAGACTTCATTCCCCAACACCCACACTGATCAGTTACAACCACCCTATAACTCCAGCAGGAGGGACTATAACACCCTCTTCTGGCCTCCTCAGATACTCATGGCATACACTTATACACACACACACACACACACACACACACACTAAAACTTAAAAAATCGAAATCAAGTAACACAAGTTCCTGGCTCAAGTCCCCCAGTAGGTTTCTATCATATTTAGGTAGGATCCCAGAGCCCATGGCTCCTTCACTAACTTTAATTCCTGATCTGTGAACCTTGGGCCACCTGCAGCAGCTACACTGACACTCTCCTTAGCCCCCTTGAGTCCATCTTCATCTTGTGCCTCACTGTTGCTGCTCCGGGTCTGGCATGCTCTTCCCCTGACATCTCTGTGGCTCATTATTTCCCCGCCTTCTGTCTCTATTCAGAGAGCCTCCAACAAGTGAGACAGAAGTGGCCTTTCCACTCCACAGGGACCATCGCCCATATCTGTTTGCCTCTGTGACGAGCAGGCAAGCCTCACGGTCCCTTCTGTGCTTCAGCAACAAGCACACGAGAGAAGCTGCTATTTGTTGAACCAGATACCTTTGGTTATTGCTCTCGTTTTTTTCCTTAAATGTCCCAAAGTATTAAAGTCTCAGTTCTCAGCCTGTGGCCCTGTCGGGAGTTGGAAGAACCTTAAGGACGTGGGTTCAATGGAGGAAGGCTAGTTTATTGAGGTAGTACCCTTGAAGGGGATATTTGGCTCCTGGCCCTATCTTCTCTTCTTGTATCCTCTCTGCCATTAGGTGAGTAGATCTCCTTAGCCATGTTGTCCCATAATAATGTCCTGTGCTTTCACAGGCCCAAAGCAACAGGAGAAGCCGATTAACACATACGTTTCCGTGACAATGATGTTGAGACAATGCCTGTCTGGTTACCTCCTAGGGACTTTGCAGTCCCTTTTATTAATTCCTGATTTATTGTTTTACAAAAGGAAGAAGACGATTACTTCCTGCGGAATTTCTCGGTACCATTTTATATGATAAGTAAATAAACTTCAGATTTAATTGGTATTTATCAAATCTTTGATCCCATCTTTGCTGTTTAATGTGGTCAATTTGACAGGATCTAGAGTTACCTTAGGGACAAGCCTCTGGCCAGTCCTTGAGGGGTTATGTAGTTTAAGTTAGCCTGTGGGCATGGCTATTGGATGTAAATTAGGTTTACAGAGGAGGGAAGATCTGCCTTCTGTGGGCAGCACCATTCCTTGCACTGCGGTCTTAGACAGAATAAACTGGTGAATGTCACTGCCCGTGAGCAGTCATCTCCTCCTGCTCTCTGAGTGTGGATGCCATGGACGCAGCCCAGCCTACCTTCCCTGCCTGCTGCCATGGCTTCCCTCCCCCATGGAGCAATCACCAAGAACTGTAAGCCAGAGTAACCCCCCAACTCCGAAACTGCTTCTTATCCGGTTTGGTCACAGGGATGAGAAAAGTAATCTAAACACCTTTCCTTTGAAAACCAAAATCAGATAGTGAATCAACAGGGTTAAAGATGTGCCCTTCTGTTGGTGAGCAAGACCCAGGTGGTCGTCTCCTCTGAGACCTTGGGCAGTTAATACGCACAACAGTTCTTAAAATACGCCTAAGCCAGTGTCTCCTCCACACCACGACCTGAATGCGGACTTAGTGGGGTCAGACACGGACGCACTGTCTGTGTGGATTTATGGGTCAGTTCATTCCCCTTACAAAGGAAATAGCCTTGAGTTGGGGGTGGGTGATTTGTACAGTTTACCAGGAGGAATTGAACAGGGGCACCCCATGGCTCCCTGGGGTGAAACCCTTCAGTTTGAAGAAACAATGGGGAAGGTAGAAGTATATTTTGATTGAGGAAAACCGGCTTGCTGGAAGATGTTTAACCCCTCTGTGTGACTTGGTGTTAGCCCAACAATACGTGAGTACATGTCCCAAGCCGCTTTTCACCCCTCAGACGTCCAGACCCTGGGTCCACACCAGGCCGTCAGCCTCATCTCGCCCTGGGGAAAGGAAGGAGACTTAAGAATGGCCAACCTTTTCTGTGACTCCCTCAGGAGGCAGTGATCCTTGTCAGGTGGATTGCTTTCCACAACTGGGCCAGTTTTTGTTGCTCTCCTGAGGAAGTTCCATATTCTGAGATCCATAATGAATCCGGAGCTGCCACAGGCCAGGTGCTCCAGCCCCACCCAGTTCTCCTATCCGTACGGTTTTTGAACAGAACGTTTCTTCATCCTTTCATCTGCGGACTCAGGAAACAATTCAAGTGAGGTTAGGCCCATCCCCATTCACTTTGTGAATCTAGTAAATTGTAGAATAAGTCTAATTTCTAAGTAAAATGAAGGTCCAGGAATTAGGTATAGGGATAGGGAAAAAGAAGGGTGCCAGGTTTATTTTGTGTCTGCTCAGCCCCAGTTGGGCTCAAAGGAAGAAAAATGAGGAGACCTAACTAGAGATCACTCAGCTCTCCCCAGGATGGCTGGAGGATGACGTAATCCCATCAGGGAGGAATGTGAGGCCAGGAAGCGTGCCTGCATGGTTCAGAAGGAAGCAGTAGACAATAGGAGACCCTTTTGGACAAGATTCCGTGAGTTCAGGAAGAGCCCGCAGTTGGCCAGCCAAGCAAGTCATGCGGAACTAACTGCCTGCCTTCCAGCCCTTAGACAGCCTTGGGCATGCTGGGAAATGACAGTGTGACATCAGTCCCGTTTGAAGCCCATGAGGACATCATCAGCTCACACAGCCTGTGCAAAAGTGGCCTGCTCACAGGTGGTAGAGGAGACGGGCATCACCGCCAACAGGAATTGGCCAGATCCTCCTCCCTTATCCCTGCTGGGCCTGGCGTGTGAGAAGTGCCTGGTGTTCCTGTGAGAAGGCGATTATTGTCTGGGGAGTTCCAGTGGCTGCTGGTTTATGAAATAAGAGCCATAGGCACACAGGGATGTGTCTTTAATGAAATAAGAATAAGCCAAAGAGTGAGACATGGGGTTTACTGCCAAGAGGCATCTCACTGAAGCCTCAATTAAACTTTCCATTGGATTATCTGATAATAAGTAGATGTGCCTTGAGGATTTCATTGTCTTTGATAAATGGCATGAGTTCAAACTTAAAGCAACACAGGCCATAGCATGACACAGCCCGGGAATTAACGAGACACACCACCACTCGATCCACAGCACTTTAATTACTGCAATGAAAGTGTTTGTTTTAAAGACTGTTTTGGGTTATTTGTGCCCTGGGATGTGCGGGTGTTCAGTCTGCATTCCACTAGGAAGGGTTTCCAACAGCACGATTCCTTTTGGTGCCAACAGAGTTTTCAGTGCCCGGAGGAAGGGATGGCTGCCATCCAAGACCTACCTTGCTATGTTACTAATCCTTCCCTTCCTCCCTCGTGGACCATTCTTGTCTTCTGACTGCTGGGAGACAGAGTGATGGCTTCCTAATTGGGTCCCCAGGCAGAGTCATAGCACCTATGTCTGGGGGTGTTTGATATAAACAGTAGGCTTTGCATCTCAGGGTAAGATGAATTTCTGTGCTTGTGCATGTGTGGGTGTGTAACTATTTTTGTGCATATCTTTCTTCCAAGCATTCTATTTACCCACGAGGCACCTTCATGAAAGCAGTAAGATGTGGCCTTTAAAACACAGTCGTCTCCTCTCCACCCCCACCCCCACCACCATTTTAAGCATTTGCTGAGCTATTGAACTGCAGGCAGTGTTAAATTCTAATCATTTCTTTCTAGCTCAGCCTAAGAGCTAGATGCTGTAGAAATGCCCTGACCAGTTAGACTCTGTTATCTTTTGGGAACCTTGTGGCCAGTGTGCTGTTGTTATTTGAAAACCATTCCAATTGCAACCTATTCCCTCCCCTGCTTAGTCTCTGGAGCCATTGCAGGCCTCAGACGCCTCCCTCTAGTGGGTTTGGCACTGGCCTCTGGGCCTTCCTGTCATACACTCCCTTCTAACTCTGTACCAACATCTGAAGAAAGTTACACGTGAGGATCTGTTAGTGCTTAGCCTTCCCCCATCTCCAAGTACGTGTTTAATACATCTTAGAGAAACCTAGAAATCACCTTGAGGCCCCTGTGAAGAAAGGGTATCCTGAGGGTGGCCTCCATGGACAGCCCCTGGCGTGCATTTGTGTTCTTCAACTATTTTCTAAGTTACATGCTCTATTTATTCCTGAGATTATGCAAGCTTGGCCAGGAAGTTTCTAGAACTTCAGCCTTGTCTGGATGGTTGGATGTGGAGCAGAATGAGTTGAAGCTGACAGATACTGTGCCAACCTGTCTGCTTGAGCCTGGGAGCGAAGCTGGCACAGTTGCCTTTTCTCCACCTTGGTTATTTCAGATGACTTCAGGCAGCACTCGGGTGCTGGCTAAGAAAGCAGCGTTTGCCTCTCATCAGAGGGCAGTGTCCACTACTCACTGGTGCTTAGTACTCCACCACCAGGAGGGTCCTTGACTTTGCTGTTGGCTGTATGTGAGTGAATGTGAGTATGTGTGTGCATGTGAGTATGTGTGTCATGCGCACGCATGAACTCACTTTGGGTGTTGTTCTTCAGGAACTGTTTGTGATGTTTATTTTTGAAATGGGGTCTTTCACTGGCCTGGAGCTCACAGAGTGGGTGAAGCTAGCTGGCTGGCCAATGACCCTGAGGGATCTGCGCATCTTTAACCCCTGGCACTCAGGTGGCAAACTCTCATCTCCATACCTAGCTTTCTTGTATAGGCTCTGAGGATGTAACTGGGTTCCTTGCGCTTGCAGTACAGGCACCGCAACAGCCGAGCTGTCTCCCTGTCCCTGTCCAGGCTTCAAAGGAAGCCGTTTTCCCATGGTCAGGTGGACAGGACATGGCGTCTGCTTCTCCCGAGGCTCTGCTGGTATGTGCGTGTTGTCAATGTGTGCGTGTTGTCGGTGTGTATATGTTGTCTGTGTGTGTATTGTCGGTGTGTAAATGTTGTCTGTATTACATGTTGTCTGTGTGAATATGTTGTCTGTGTGTGTTGTCGGTATGTGTGTTGTCTGTGTGTATGTGTTGTCTGTGTGTGTTGTCAGTGTGTACATGTTGTCTGTGTTACATGTCTGTGTGAATATGTTGTCTGTGTGT
>PVIU01005133.1:13601-117480 GCA_004026605.1 Ondatra zibethicus
AGTGCATACATGTTGTCTGTATTACATGTTGTCTGTGTGAATATGTTGTCTGTGTGTGTTGTCGGTATGTGTGTTGTCTCTGTGTGTGTTGTCAGTGCATACATGTTGTCTGTGTTACATGTTTGTGTGAATATGTTGTCTGTGTGTTGTTGGTGTGTGTTGTCTGTGTGTGTTGTCAGTGCATACATGTTGTCTGTGTTACATGTTTGTGTGAATATGTTGTCTGTGTGTTGTTGGTGTGTGTTGTCTGTGTGTGTTGTCAGTGCATACATGTTGTCTGTGTTACATGTTTGTGTGAATATGTTGTCTGTGTGTTGTTGGTGTGTGTTGTCTGTGTGTGTGTGTTGTCAGTGCATACATGTTGTCTGTGTTACATGTTTGTGTGAATATGTTGTCTGTGTGTTGTTGGTGTGTGTTGTCTGTGTGTGTGTGTGTTGTCAGTGCATACATGTTGTCTGTATTACATGTTGTCTGTGTGAATATGTTGTCTGTGTGTGTGTTGTCAGTGTGTATGTGTTGTTGATGTGTGTGTGTTGTCAATGTATGTGTTGTCAGGCGTGGAGTGGGCAACTTCGACTGAATGTGTGTTCCCCTCTGGATTGCCTAGTGCTGTGTGGTCAACTGATGTCAGGCTATCTAGAAAACAGTTCAGGAGAGCGGAGTCTATCAGTTTAGTGGGAACCACTTTGCTGTAGTTTTCAGTCCACAACCCTCTCTGCCCACGTGAAGGCTGGGCACCAGCTTTTAAAATATCCTGCCCCTCTTTAAGGAAGCAAAGGGCACCTAAATGAATGTGGTTGTCCCGTGGACATGGGTGTCAGCAGAAACTCCAAGGCCTGAGTTCTCAAGGGAAGGCACAGGTGAGACTCACTCCATGGAACAGAACTGGAACGGTGGCTGGTGGAAGCTTGGCTCATAGCCATGTCTTCTATCAACACCTGGAAAGGGTACAGCGAGATTTCGCAGGGAGAGAGCCGTGTGGCCTGAAGTGATCTTTTGTGTCCTGTCTTCATACTGTTGGGCTGCTCAGAGCTTCACACTGCATGGGCTTCTCCTTGCATACTGAGGACATGGTGAGCTCCCATGTTGGAGTAATCAAGGATGACTGGTTAGAGCCACATCCCCAATGGTGCATGCAGCCAAGAAATGGTCACAAGTTCAGTCTCCCTGCTGACAATGCTGGTTGCAGAGGAGCTGTGGACATTGGGCACAGCAGCTGCTCCTTTCAATCTCTGTAGTTTCTCAGGGACACCATCCAGCTTCCCTCCCTGCAGCATCACAGATAGGCAGGGTGGGCAGTGATGCCGATGTGCCAGATCCACCTCAGGTTCCCATCTACCTGCAAGAAGACCAGGGATTTGGAGAGCTAGTGAACCATTGGCTCTTTCCCAGGCTGCCAGGCAGACAGGTCACCCCCGCTTCACTTTGGCACAGGGTCCTGCAGCTCCCGGAGAACGTAGCCCTTACAAGAGTCTTATGAGAGTGGTATCTCAGTGGCATGCTTTTGCCAGCATAGGTATGTCCCTCAGTTTCCTGTGGTTACTCATATCAGGATATCTACATGGGCCTGGCCAGCATCCACATTTTCTCAGGACCACCCTCAGAGCACCCATTCATTTGACCTTCTTCCTCCCTTGACACAAGTCCATATTTTAAGGCCCAGTTAGTTCCTTACTAATCACATTAAACCCCGTCTTACTGTAACACACTACCAAAGGCCAGGCAACTTGTAAATAGTAGAGCTTGCTTGGGGTTACAGATCTGAGAATATGCTGTTGACATCTGGTAAGGGACTTCTTGCTTCATCATAACATGCAGAGTCGCATGACAGACAACATGCAGCAAGTATGCTAGCTTAGGCCCCTCCCCCTTTTCTTATCAAGCTGCTAATGCTGTCATGGGGTCCTTATCTATAGTCTAACTTTTCCTGTCCCGCCAGCCAGCTCCCAAATAACTATATGGAGACTTCTTGTTAATTATGAAAGCTTAGCCAATAGCTTAGGCTTGTTTCGAAGTAGGTCTTATAACTTAAATCAATCTATTTCTAGTCCTCTACATTCTGCCTCATGGCTTTATTACCTTTACAGCCCATGTTGCTTTCCTGCTTTCTCCTTGTCTGACTGGAAACTCTGTGCGTCCTGCCCTTCTTCCCAGCATCCTCTGCTCCTGGAAATTCTGCCTAGCTGTTAACCATTCAGCTTTTTAGTAAACCAATCAGAGTGGTATGTCTTTATACTGTGTGATCAAATATCTTGCAACACCCACTCTCATGTCCTGGATAGTTGCAATTACCTCACAAAGGTCCCACCTCTAAGCAGCACTGACAGGAGATTAGGGGTTAAGTTTCTGCATGAACTTTTGAAGCATTTAGTTAATGAATTCACTTGGGTTCATGAACTCTTGATACACGCAGTGCTGGTGTCTCAGTGGTATGTCACACAGAAGAGTCAACCTTTGGGATGTTTACAGTCTAATCAAAGAGACTGACATAAAAGAAATGGACACACACACATACACACACACACACATCTGTGATTCTCTAGGCTAATTTCATTGAAGTCAAAGATTATGATGTTAAAGGCTATGACTTCCTGAGATCCTTCAGTGAAAGTCATATCATAGTAGAGACCCCTAAGTTAAGAAAGATTCGGTGGAGTGGCATTTGGTAAGGAATACTTGGGTAAGAAGGTGGCCCCTTCTTAAGGCCCTCAGGCATGAATGAACCACTGTCACTGAGTAACCAGAGAGGAGGCTTGGAGGTGAAGCTTCAGGCTGGAGGAGAGGGGGGAGAGGGGAGGGGAAAAGCTGGGGAAGAGCCTTCGGTGAAGCTGGTTGGCTCTGCTGAAGATGGAGATTTTATCTGGCTACAAAGCTTCACTGTCCAGGATCTATGGACAGAACGACACGGACACAGCTCTGTTTACTTTCATGGAGCAAAACCAGGAATGGAGGCAGGCGACTGAAGGTGACAGTAGTGTCGGGGGCCTTTGCTCACTTTGAACCTGACAATTGTGACTTCTTTTGTTCTGCATTCCCTGTGTGTTCACCACTGGGCCATGAAGCCGGGTGTGGCAGCCTATTGCCCTTGGCCAGCATCTCTCTTGACCTGCCTCCCTCATAGAAGTGGCCCTGGGCCCCTTCCCCCTTGACCCGGGGCAATCTTCTGGGGTCTTCAGGGATTTTCCACCATAGGAAGCTGTTTTGTGTGTGTGTGTATGTGTGTGTATGTGTGTGCGGGCACATGCATGTGTGCGTGCCCGCTGCATCAGCAGCCTTCATGAAACCATGAGTTTGCCAACGCTTGGCTATATGGCCAATCTGGAACCACCCACCCACAGACCTCTGGTTTGCACAGTGGTGATTGTTTCTGTGATCTGTCCATGGCCAACAAGTTTTCTGTTGTTTACAGTCAAGTTCATGTGGATTTAAAATTTAAAGGGAAACTGGAGGGAAGTGGATGGCCAGAGCTTTCGAAATCAATGGGGTTCAAATTTTAGGTTCAGTAGTAATGATCTGGAGGTGAATGAGGTCAGGTGATGGGGGCACAAGAGGCTCCTGGGGACCTTCTGGTGCTCCACACATGTTAGATGGGAAAGGGCGAGGGTGTCTTGTTACCTTCACCAGCTGGCATCTTGCACAGCTCCTAACACAGAGGGCAGGAATTATCTGTATGAAGGTGGAGAGCTTTGTATGGAGCTAGGGTTGAGGTGAGCGGCAGAGGCGGCTGTGGATAAGCAGATAGAGGGCAGTGTGTGGTGGTGGTGGGGGCATCCTGAGGCCACTAGGGGAAGAAGAGGCCAACACAGACAGCTGTTCCTTTCTTACCTATCCATCAGTACCTTCACCTTGGTGACCTTTCAGACAATAGATGGCATCACGGATTTGTCTGACTTCATTGTGCTGAGTCACAAAACCAGATTGGACTTGATGCAGTTGTCATCTTTGTGGATCAGGACAGCTGACTGTCAGGTGTCATCCGTGATACACTGTCGTCCCTAAGTTATGACTCTGGACAGAAGCTGCATTCAGTCAAGCCAGCCAGCATGCTGCCGCTGCTTTTTCTGTTAAACTTAACCCGTTACTGGTCCCTCTGCCGCTAAAGAGGCTCCGCTGCTAGTCTTTTCTCATGCATGTTTCTTTGTACCACAAGTTCAATGGCATTAGAAGTTTTCATTTTGTGGCCTACTCTAGAGGATACAAATACATATTTCTGGTGTCACGTACCTGGAATTTCTAGGATTACATATCTTTGGGGTGCAGGCCCTGTCTTGATTGCTGTAGACGGGCTGCCCCAGTGTCCTCTTTGGACCTCCCTGGCTAACTTGAGAGCATTCTCTACCATGGAGAGGTTGCTCAGAACAGTGGCCACCATGCTCTCAGCTCTCCATGTTCAGATTTGTCTTTGAGCAATTAGGGAATCTCTTCTAGGTTTTCATTTCTTTGTGGGTCCTCCCATGAGCGATGCCCAGACACTTGGCTACTATGATGAAATCATAGACATTTTCAGATATGAGAATGGTTCTGTATGTTCTTCTCTCCAACTGTGAGAGGAGAAATGAAGATTTTTCTAGCTCTGTGAAATCCCTGCTTATCCTTCAGAAGGCTTATTCTGTGATAAGTAAATGTTTCTCCAACAGGGTACTTTTGGGACTGTGTCTCTTGCTATAAATAGAAGCAAATAGATCTCTTTTGAAATCCAAACTACATCACCCCAGGTGCTGCTTCTGAGGTTCCTGGGTTCAGGTGAACGTGGTAGCTCCTTTTTTGGGGTTCTTGAAGTTGCCTTCCTAGTCTCACAGCCTCCTTTGCTGCCTGCTCCTCAGATCTGTGGAGGACCCATCCCTGGCAAGTAGAATTGTAGAGAGCCCTGAACTGGCCCCTCAGGCTCTCTGTAACTTGAGGGAGCCCCCCTTCCTGGAGTTCCAGTGCTGGACAAAGCATTCTGTGTCCCTTGAAGTCTTTGGAAATCTAATCCAGCCAAAAGGGTAAGGCAGATCTAAGGGGCTGCCTGGCAAACAATGACCTAGTGAGGAACTGGACCCTTATAAGCCAAGAGAGCATTTCACCTCCACAATAGCCAGCATTTTCTCTCTTAAATCCCTCTCAAGTCTGCCCCCTCCCCAGCTTGAGGATTTGTAGCAACTAAGTATGAGATGACAGAGTAACCGTGTGTGTTTCAGACAGTTCTTTTTCTCCCATCAGCATTTACCATAAGAATGGCTGGTTTCAGTGGAAATTCCCACCATGAGCTCCCCCACTCCAACTATGAGAGGAGGCAGGGTGGGTGCCCATCATCCTCTCAGGCTCGGGTCTGGTGTGTTCATTGTGTGATTGCATAGCCTGCGGTCATGTCTGCACTGACATGCCTATATGCAGGGGCCACCAGCACAGCTCTTGCTGCAGTTCTCATTCATCTCAGGTTGGGTGCCTGGCTCTTTGCCCTGCTCCTGATGTCTTGGGAAGGCAGTCACATTGGTGACCCTATAACAGGTGCTCGGGCCTTGCAGGGATACTGAACTAGAGGGGTGGGTCCGTACCCATTCAAAAGCTACAGGCTGGCACCTCAGGGCTGGCCGCATCAGCCACAAGCTTATTTTTGTTCCATTTTAAATTTGTTTTCTAATATTTAAGAAAAACGTGCGTTTTTGGACACATGTTGCTATTTGGAAGACTCTAGCAACTCCTGGCCCACATCCCTGTAAGGAGCTCCTGTTGCTAGAATGACTGCTGCCACCTCTTTCCAGTTCCCAGCTTGCCTGTGTTCCCACCATTCCCGCTCACCCCCCTTCTCTGAGACTGAGTTTCTGCTGTTAGTCCCCACGGGCTGGATGAGCTGCTTTATTCAAGTATTTATCAAAAAGGTGGAAGGTGAAGAAATAAAAAAAAAATCTGAGCATATTCCTTTGTAGAATTAAATCACAGAAGACAGCCTTTTGCCATTAAAATGTTATCAAAGGGCCAGGGGAGATGGGTCAGTGGTTAAAGCATTTGCTATGCAAACATGGGGACCAGAGTTCAGATCTCCAGAACTCACTTAAATGCCAGACTGTGATTCCAGTCTCTAAAGGTGTAGACTGGGGCTCCCTCAGAGCAAGCTGGCTTGCAAGATTAGCCATCTCAGTAAGATGTGGGTTTGAGTGACAGACCCTGCCTCAAGAAATTAAGTCAAAGAGCAATGGAGAATGATTGTTGACATCAGCCTTGGGCTTCTACATGTTTGTGCACACATGTGCATGCGTATCCATATTCATGCAAAGTACACACAAAAGCACACATACATAAATGGAAAAAGGGGAAAAAAAAACCTCTGCAGGGTTTATCTACAATAGAAGACCATTATACATGCCATTACCTTAAGATACTTGCCAGGTCCCCAGAACATTTGAGTTAATAACTCTTGCCCTACACAGGCTGTTTCTCATTGTTGGGCTTTAGGGGAGAATGGTTTTTCATTGAGGCAAGCCTGGTATACCCATAGAAATTTTCCTCCCTGCCTCTGCCCATATGTGACTCGGCCATTGCATATACCCCCTGCCCTAAGATGTCCAAATTTTGCCAAGGTAGACACTCAGACCTCTGGTGCAACAGGGAATGTCCCAAGCCCATGTGCTTGCTATGAAGAGGCCATGGTAGCCGCCTAAGGGAACATGTCATGGGCCCATGTTCTGCTGGCTTGGCACCAAGACTGGGTAGACTAGCCTTTTCCAGGGCGAGGCTGCCAGAGCTTTCAAAGGATAGTGCAGAACAAAGCTACCCTTATTCTTATCAGGTCTCTGTGTTCTGACGTGTCATGGTCCTTTTGATCCAAGGAAGCTGGCAGGAGCATCTGGCCTGCCTGCCAGTATGGTTTCAATTAGGAACAATTGAAAGCCAGGTGCCCAGACTTACTGCAGGGTCGTCTGCCCAGTGTGGCATCTCCACAAGGGTTACCTGGCGCCCTATTTCCTTTCCAAGATAAGTTCAGGTGTTTATAGTATAGTCTACATTGAGTCTCTGGCACTTACAAAGAAGTAGGCATGATATGAATTGCTGGGTTGGTTTCAGCAATGAGACCTAACTGGCATCAAAGAACTCAAGGCGAAGGCATGGTTTGGTTTAATACAGTATCTGAAGGCAGACACAGTCCTATGGCTGACTGGGTCACCGTCTACATTACAGGTTTTAACTGGCCTCTGCAAGGTGGCCACTCAGCATCCCCAAAGCTTCATGGCTTCTCAGAGACTCCCAAGTACTGGAGGAGTTTGTGTAGGCTATGCCAGCCCTAAGCAAAAGCAAAAATAGAAGTAGCTGGGGGCGGGGATGAGGGAGGTGGGGTCGGGGTAGGGAGCTCATGTCAGGTACTATTAACAGAAGCCTGGAGATTTGGAAGCAGGTGAAATTCTGGACAAGTTCATGCCAGCCTTTGGACCCTCATATAAACCTATAGGCACTTAAACAGGGAAACATTCCAGAAAGACTTGTGATCCTTAAGAATGACATGGATTTATTGTGTTCTGGATCTTCAGTAAACAATCATAACTGAGATGGTTTATTCCTCGTTCTAGAACTAAGGAGAACTTACATACCTTACTTAAAGGAGAGATGTAGGTATGTTTGAGCCAGTAATTCAGGGAAAACTTCCTTTAAGATACACACACACACACACACACACACACACACACACACAAATGTAAGAATTTATTTTATAAAATGTTTATTTAGCTCACAGGTTGGGAGACCCAGTGTCCCCGATGTCACAATGCTAACACCGCTCTTATAGGAGTCCTTCTGGCTGTGTCTACTCATAGCAGATGGCATCATGGCAGGACCATGAGCAAGAAACATGGATTATATGGTGATACAGAGAGTTGAGGTCCAGAAGTCAGGTTCCCTTCTTTAACAGTGACCCATTCTCATGGGAAACTGTATCACCCCAAGAGATCAGCAATAGTGCCTTCTTAGGATGATGGCCAACAACCTAATCACCTTGTGCTAAGCCCCTCCTCTTAAAGACCCTGCCACCTCTTAACTCTACCACACTGGAAACAACTCATAGCCAAATCTACTTTATCCAGGACACAAAAGTCTTCAGTCAATGAGATGCCTTTGTATCACTGTTACAGAATACATTTTTTAAAAAATAGACCAATCTTTATTAGCACAGATCTTCAGTATTTCAGGCATACTTCCTGTATACTTAGGTTTGCTAAGACACTGTCTGGGGCTGGGATGTAGCTTAGAGATATATCACTTCCTAATATGCACACATCCAGGTCCTAAGTTTGGTTTCTAGAATCTCTCCCATACCACCCCCAAAGGAAGAAAAAGAGAGTGAGAGCTATTAGTTTAATTGATAAGGTTCACAATCATCTAACAAGCTACTCTTTTAAGAAGCATGCATTTGCATTTGTTCATCAGATTGGAGATGATAGAAGGAAAAAACACATAACCTTGGTTCATCAAAAAATTAAACCGAGTCAGCACATGACTCAGAATTTCCACCCCTAGGCCACCCCTATGAGAACCAGAAGCATGCCCATGAGAGTCTTGTACACGAGAAATCATAACAGTCCCAAAGGGGAACTATCTGAATGTCACTTGGGTGATGAACATCTCCCTGTGTCCTGATGTATCCAGTCATGAGGAGAAATACTACTTGACAGTAAGAAATGCTAGTACATTCTACACCAAGCTGAGCCTTGAAAACATGATGGTGTGCCAATGAAAGCAGACATGTCATGCCACCTGATATAGAGGGCTTCCAAACCAGGTGAGTTCCAGACAGAAAGAATGTTTGTAGTTAGAGGGATCGGGGAGGAGGAAGGAATGACCATAAGCACAGGGTTGCTTTTTGGAAGTGATGAAAATATTCTAAAAGTAGATGGTTGGGATGGTTGCATAACTCTGAGAATACAACCTTGGACTTGGTATACTTCAAAAGCGTGAACCTAAGGCACACACCTTATATCTCAGAATGTGAGTTATATCTCAGAAAAAATAGCTAATAAAACAAATAGAAAGCATGACCACTTTTGGGTCTAAGTGGAGGAAAGAGACTGGATTTAGTTTTTGTTCTAAATATCTGTGTTTGAATGTGTTTTCACAGCAAATGGCTCAGGGAAAATAGGAGCTATATCTGAGGTAAATTTGAATTAGAAAAAGAGTGCAGTCCCCGGTGGAACCTCTGCTTACTGAACCAGGAGGGCTTGTCTCTCTAATTCAGGAGTGTATTGACAGAGAAGCCTGGTACCCACATGGCTATTTTTCACCTTGAAGAATGCTCAAGGTCAAAGTTTCAGGTTGTCGAGATGATACTCCTTGTTAAATAAAGAACTGAAGGGACGGATTGATGATAAGATTGTGTGCATCAGAAATCACCATGATAACACATTGGGAATACACAGACCCTTAGGACCCAAGGACATAATGTACATTGGCATCTCAGTCTCCTCTCTTGAAAAATGGGAAGAATAATTATACCTGCCTCCTAAGCTCCTTATGAGACAATGGGATTTGAGGTTTCTGCTCACAACCTCTGGCACATATTATTTAAAGTGCTGGAATGTGAATGCTCAGTAGAAGACAGAAGGATTTATGGGAAGGCTCATGGTAGAGATAATGGCTGCTTCTATCTTCTTGCATGAAAAGGGTGTCAGTGACTGCAGAATACATACAGATCTCTGCCTGTTCCTGGGGACCCCTGATCAGATGAAGAGACCCCTAGCCATTCTCCTTAGAGCAGTCAAAATTTTTCTTCTCTTTGTCATCCCCAGACCACAAAGCAGTCACACTTTCTTGTCAAAGTTTGCCACAAATTCCCTCTGGTTACTCTCCTTGCCTGCCTCTAAGCCACTGAGGATATTGACTGAGCCCATTGAGGAGATGAATCTTGGAGCTCCTGGGTGTGTGCTGGGAGCCATCTTGTATCTAACTTGGATTGAGACTCTGGGATGCAATGGGAAGAGCCCTACTGAAGACAATAAAGTTCTCTCATTGCATAGAGATAGAGTTAGGAGACTGTTTTATGTATCTGTTTTAAGTTCTTTTGTGTTTTGGAATATATACTATGCTATACTTTTATAATAAAAAGGAATGCTGTCTTAAAGAAAATTTAATTGCTTGATGATACTTTAGCATCTATTTTGAAGTACAATTTGTATTCCATAAAATCTACCTGTTTAAATATATGTTTCAGTGTTGTTCAGTGTAACCATGAAGTTGTACAACCATCACCATAATTTAATTTTGAATTATTTTCATCTTCCCAGAAATGAGCCCTGTTCCTGTTAGAAGCCACCCTGCCTTCCCCTTGCCAAGCCCCAGGCAACCACTAATTTGCTTTCCATGTCTGTGGATTTGCCTGTTCTGGATACTTCATCTACAGTACTGGGTTTTATTGATTGTTCCATCCTTTAGTGGGTAGATATTTGAGTCTGTTTCTTTTTCCCCTTTTGTTGACTCTTAAGTAATGCTTCAACAACATTTGTGCATGAGATTTTCTATGGGCAAATTTTCAATTCTCTTGGATATATAAATAAGAGAGGAGTCAATGGGTCACGTGGTACCTCTCTGTTGATATTTCACATTTTGGGTTGTATTGCTAAGTGTCTACACCATCTTCTATCTCCACAAGCAATGTGAGAAGGGTTCAGTTTCTCCAAATGATGGACAACAACCCTCTTTGATTGAAGTCATTCTTGTAGATATGAAGTGGTGTCTTTATGGAGTTTGGATTTTCTTCTTTGTTTCTTTTGCTTGTGATGGAGTCTTGTGTAGCACAGCCTAGCCTCAAACTGACTTTGCAACTTAGAATGGCCTTGAACTCCTGATCCTCCTGCCTCTGCCTCCCAAATCCTGGGATTAATAGGTATGTACACCACCATGCCCAACTTTGACTGATAGTTTCCTGACAGTGATGTTGAATTCCTTTGTGATAGACTGATAGGTAGGTTGACGGATGTTCCTGATCAAAGGAATGATTTGTAAATGTAGTCTGTAATTATAGGGATTTTCTTTTTCATCTCTTGATAGTATCCCTTGAAGTTTGATCCTCTCTTATTGTTTATACTCTTGTTATACTTAAGAAATAGCTATGTAGCCCGAGGTCACAAAGATTTCCATTCATGGTTTCTTCTGAGTTTCCCGCTTCTAACTCCTATGTTCAGAGCTGTGCTGTTCCTGGAGTTGTTTCTGCATCTGGAATGAGGTGGTGTCTAAATCCATCTTCTTTCATCCACATCCACGGGTGTCTAAATCCATCTTCTCACATCCATATCCACACCATTTATTTGGAGACTCTTCTTTTGGATTGTCTAGATTAGATGACATTTTAGTAGGAAAACCTAGATATTTTCTCCTGTTATGTATGAAACATATTATTCTTTTTCTCTTTGGAAGGATGTTTCGGAAACATTAATCCATCCCTAAGACAAGTCTCCCTTAGTTATAGATTTAATATCCATTCTTGAAAAATGTATTTTCTGCCCCAGGAAACTAGTTTTATTTTTAGAAGTGAGTTTGATCAAATACGCAGAAGACCTAAAACTAGACAATGCTTTGACCTCAAACAAAAAAAGAATATGTGATATTTCCAAGGAGTACATTATGTATATGTGATGTTTCATGTTAGTAAATGTCCGTGTGTGTGTGTGTGTGTGTGTGTGTGTGTTTTGAAGTCTCCTACTTCTGAGTCTGAGAGCATTTTGTAAAGGACCATAGTCCCCTCAATTAGCTTAGGGTTCAGTGGATGTACTCAAAATACAAGGAACCAGACAGAAATGGCCCACAGGGGCCACTGAATGATGTGTTCAAGTACTTTGGCAAATAGCAAGGAGATTCAGGACAGGTAACAGTGTCAGGCTTCTTTGCTCTTGTCTTTGAAGAAAACTGGTTTGTAGGACAGGTTAAAATAGGGCAAGGGAGGCCAGAGCAAGAGTGGTGAGGGATGGTGTAGTTCCAAAGATTTTAATTTTTTTGCCATTCCAGTGGGCATGTGGTAAGTCTTGGAGAGGTATCCCCCAACATACACAGCCCGCCAAGGCTATATGATGAGAATAGTCCTTGGTATTAAGATGGATGGTGTTTCGCCAAGCCTGGCTGCTCACCTCACGCTTCTGTCTTCAGTTTCCCTGACACCATACTGAGAAATGCATTTTGAGACTCAGCACCAGCAACTGGAGCTTCCTGTACTTGCAAATCCATTCTCTGCTTCATGGCACAGACCCAAGGCTTAGGAATACTTTTTGCTTTAAAAAAGTAAATTCAGACTTGATCAAATCACTGTCACATCAGATTATATTTTTCAAATGTTTTCTACATAAACTGTTATTTATACATAGGTTTCATTTGCTCCTCAACTCCCAAAGTGAGTTATCACATATCCCAAGTGAGGTATCAGGCACTGAGGTGGCAAAGGTTGATCTGCATGCCCCTGCCCACAGTCAATCTTCCTTATCCTCATAGAAATCTGCTGGCCCCAAAAGAAATGAACCATCGACTTAATTCCCAAAGAATCCCCAAGAGAGCCCAGAATGTGCTAGAAACAGTGACATTCTAGTCAGTTCTGCTTGTGAAAGTGTATTTCCCAACCTCTTAGAGTCAGACAATGCCCGTAGTCGTGAATGAGCTTGAGACCAATCTTCAGTGGATCAGAGTCCCTTATGATCACTCACCAGCCTCCCTATGGGCATGTGTTGTTGATCGGGAGAATGGATGTATTCTAAAAGCTGCCTTTGGGATACCTGTTTTTCCTCAGTAACCGAGCAGGCCATCCTTATACCAGAGACAGATCAGGAGGGACATTTGGGCTACTGCTGTCTTGGCCATTTACAGCAAGCCAGCCCAAAGCCTTCCTTGCACTATTGTCCAGAGACCAGACTTGTCACGCAAGGGCAGCAGTCACCAGTACAGATGTCCTAGGACAGCCAGGCTCTGAGTAAGGCCTATGAAGACTGTAGGTGTAATTATCTACAGTTGGGAGAAGTGGGAGAGTCGGTCATACCGAAGTCAAGGCTAAAGCACATTCCCATTGCTGAGACAGAGAGATAGTGACAGGCCTGGGATTATGAGAAAAATGACAGGTAGTTGTGCCTGCATCTGCTTGGATGCTCCTGATGAGATCTAGACATGAAATCTTTAAATTCGGGCAAGAAAGAAATTTCCCCCTCATTTTGTGAGCAGCTGATCATGTCAACATCTTCCTTTACTTAGGGAAATTTGTTCTCACCCTGGTTGGATTGATTCCTGTGTTAACCAGTTGATCTCAAGTTGGTTTTTACTGTTGTTTTTATGTTTTAACTGTGGCTACATGCCAGATCTATCAGGAGGCTTAGCTCTGCTGTGGTCAGAATCTGCCCAGCATGGTACAAGGGCAGAGGATGCTTGGCTTATGGTTTTGAATGATGGATCCTACATTCAGAAGGTTGGGATTGGTCTATACTGAAAAATTAAATTTCAATAGATGAATGTTATACCAGAATGAGCAAGAAAGACGATATAGTTTGCTGGGCTGTGCTCTCTTCCTAAGAAATGGTTGGTTCTTCAGGGCCGTAAGGAATTTATCATGCAAGGCTGTGTCTTAGTTGATTTAATATAACCATGATGAAACACCACAATCAAAAGCAGACTGAAGAAGAAAGGGTTAATTTGGCCTACACTTCCATATCACTGTGTGTCATTGAAGGTAGTCAGGCTAGGATCCTGGAGGCAGGAGCTGATGCAGAAGCTGTGAAAGGGTGATACTTACTGGCTTGCGCCCCATGGCTTGCTCAGCCTGCTTTCTTACAGAACCCAGGATCAGCAGCCCAGGGATAGTACCACCACCCACCATGGGGCTAAGTCCTCCCCTATCACCACTAAGAAAATACCCTACAGGCTTGCCTACAACTTGATCTTCATCGAGGTTCTCTGAGAAAATCCACATAGAAGGTATTTGGAATGGAGTGACGAGTCAAGAAACACAACGTGGGTTTCCTTAAGCGGCTATTTCAGGGCTAGGGAAATGACTAACAAATGCTTGCTTCACAAGTATGAAAACCCGAGTTCCATCCCCAGAACCCATGTAAAAATGTCAGGCATAGTAGTACATTTTTTTTTGCTCAGGAAGCAAGAACATGATCCCTGGTAAGGGCTGAGACCACTGCCAGACCCTCTCAAAGGAGGTGAATGGCCTTCCTGAGGATGGTGCCCAAGGTCACCCTCTGACCTCCACACGAAAGTGTATACGTGTGCACATATGTACATTAAAACCAGAAAAGATTTCAGCTTCATACTGGGGCAGGGACGGGGTGTGTGCCTAGCATGCAAAGCTAAAATACTGCAGTTCCCAGGACCGGAAAGAGTGGAGGGGTGGCCTGGTTAATAGTATCGTTTAAAGATGTCAGGAAAGAGGAAGAGAAACAAAAGTGTGAGCAGTTGCGCTCTGCCCCAGAAGATTGTCCTATGTGATGGATCTCTCTGGGAGTTTTGTGTAGTTGGTTGTTTATGAGACACCCAAACTGGGATGCCCTGTGGGAACACAGCTATGCTCTGTTTAAACGTGGATGGAGTTTGTGTGGGATGCTCTTAGGGTGTGTTTGTTGTTGTATGTTTGTTGTTGTGTGTTTGTTGTTGTGGTGTTAGGGTGTGTTTGTTGTTGTGTGTTTGTTGTTGTGTGTTTGTTGTGGTGTTTGTTGTTGTGTGTTTGTTGTTGTGGGGTGCTCTTAGGGTATGTTTGTTGTTGTGGTGTTTGTTGTTGTGTGTTTGTTGTGTGGGATGCTCTTAGGGTGTGTTTGTTGTTGTGGTGTTTGTTGTTGTGTGTTTGTTGTGTGGGATGCTCTTAGGGTGTGTTTGTTGTTGTGGTGTTTGTTGTTGTGTGTTTGTTGTGTGGGATGCTCTTAGGGTGTGTTTGCTGTCCATGCTCATGCAGCAATAAAGTCCCCTTTGATTTTAGTCATGAAAGTGAAAGAACAGATGTATATACTTTTTTTAAAAAGGACAATCATGGTTATTTCTTATTATCTTTTACCTATATCACCAAAAAGATATATGTAGGTGGATGTTTCTTTCCCAATCCTGGCCACCAGTCCCTAATAACCGACACAGGGGTTTAATATTATTTAAAAATGCTTAACTGGTAGCTCAGGCTTTTTGTAGCTAACTCTTATACTTAAATTAACATAGATATGTATATATGCATGCATTTTGATCTATGCTTGTTTGACTACGTGGTTCATGGCTTGTTACCTCATGTTCTCCACATCCTGCTTCCTCGACAACTGCCTGGCATCTCCTGACTCCGCCCTTCCTCATCCCAGCATCTTCAGGTTGATTGTCCTATCTCACTTTCTTCTGCCTTGCTAAAGGGCAATCAGCTTTTTTATTAACCAATAAGAGTAATACATATTCACAGAGCACAGAAGGGTTGTTCCACAGCATACGTATGTCTTTATGTTGTGATATTTCTCATGTTAACTACAACTTAATTCATTTTGAGATAGAACTTAGTTATTTAGACTCTTTCATGTGTATTCTCCTGCATCATATCCATTTCCATGCACTCCCAGGCCCAGGCAGCTCAATAAAAAGCACCCTAGAGACAGCCTAACAGAGAGACCGTGGTGGCTTCGTTTTCAAGGCTCACATATACTTTTTAGTGCACAGTTTCATACAGATTTTTCTTTGATATAAAAAGGGTTATATCTCAGTGAACCCTTCATAAGATGGAAACATCCTAGGTCATAAGAATGAATAAAGTACACTTAATCTACCCAGGAAACATAGTCCACTGCAAAGCAAGGATTGTTTCCACTGGTGACCGGGTGGCTGGCTGTTGCTGCCAAGCCTCGCTAGACACACTGGGTTCTGTATCACTAGTCCAGGCACAGATGTAAACTTGGAGTTTGGCTTCTATTGTATGTATATGGTTTAGGTACTGTAGTGAAGTTCCAAAGTCAAAGCAGTTGAGTCAAGATCCATCTGTATTCGTTAGTTGCCTATGTATGTGAATGTGTCTGTGTGCATGCTCGTGTGCTGTT
This sequence comes from Ondatra zibethicus, assembly GCA_004026605.1. NCBI lineage: Eukaryota > Metazoa > Chordata > Mammalia > Rodentia > Cricetidae > Ondatra > Ondatra zibethicus. The sequence goes on from PVIU01005133.1 coordinate 29,594, forward strand.
TCTTTCTCTTTGTTTGCTAATTTTACACTCACTGCGTCCAATTTAAGTTGAATGGTCAATGCAAGATGCTTTCTTAATGACATGCTTGCATCTAGGTGACAAGACGCAGGCCTCAACCTTCTCATTACCTTGGCTGTTCTGTTAAAAGTAACTTTGCTGGTGAATCATAGCAGACCCTGCCTCATTCATTCCATGTGTCAGTTGGTTGAGATCTGGCAAAGAGAACCACATTCTACAAAACTCTATTGGTTATCACCTTCTGAGGAATGCTTGGGAAATCCCTGAGGACTGAGGGTAATTTTCCCAGGCTCTTTTGGCCTGGTGTAGCTATACCGAGGAGACTTTTTCCGAAGGAATGTCCTTGATTACATCCTGGGGTTCCTGTATTTAAGTCCTTTCAACTTTTTGAAGTTGTGGACCCCTTTGAAAGTCCACTGAACACTATAAAACCTTTGGCAAGAAATACATACATGCAAAGCTAAAATAAGCAGTTTCGGGGGTTAAAGATGCTCATATGAGTAACTTATTAATTTGTTTTTATAAGAAACTCCCCTGACTTTGCATTGCATTTAGCAACCATCTCCTGTGGTCCCTGGAACAGATTTTGCATGGACCTGACTGTGAATCTGTGTGTCGGGTTAGCTGTGTACCGCTCCCCTCCCCACACCAAGCAGAGACTTCTTTCCTTCCTCTGTGGTGGTGGGAGGAGGGTCCTCAACCAAAGTGTCTGCATTCAGCAGGTTCTTTCTGTTTGGGGAATTTGCCCTCCTGCAATGTGAACGTGGGGGTGCATCCATCTGTGAGTGAGGACAATAATACCTTCTACAGTGTGGTGCCTGGTGTGTGTGTGCATGAGCATGCATGCATGCATTTGAATTCATGTTTGTGCTACTGCAGACATTCTCCTTTGCAGGTCCAAATCGGCTAGGCTTGCCAGTACAGAATTACAGTAGTCCCGACTGGGCTCTTTCTAGGGTGCAACCATTTTCTAACCCCTGTACTAAATTGTTTTGGGGAGGGTAACATCTTTCCATAGCTGTAGGGACCAGAGGGGGAAACTGGGTGTCCTCTATCATCCTCTGCCTGATTCCCTTCACATGGGGTATTTCACTGAAGCTGGAGGTAGGCTGGGCCAGCAAACCCCAGGTTACCTAAGACATCACCCTGAGAGGGGGCAGTGCCTCCCAGAAAAATCAGGAGGAGAGACGCTACTTTTAAGAGCAATCTGGGAGGGGAGGAGCAAGCGGGTGACCTCTGAGGAGATTTCCCAACAATCCACGTTTAAGGTGATGACAAAGGTCTGGACTTGGGACCACGGGAAAGGAAACAAATTCCAGAGTCTCCAAGCAGCAGGAAATAGCAGATGGATTAAAATTAGAGAAAGGGGCTGAGTGGGCCTGTGCGCCTTAGAACTCCAAAGGGAGGGAAACTTGAGAAAGGCCCAGTTTAGGCTGGCCAGACCTGTGTGTGGTAGACTGTGTCTGGGGCAGGAATAGGGCAGCAGAGTAAAAATAAGAGCCTGGCCCCGGGAATATAGTGTGGCGGTGACCATCGGCACAGAGGCAGCATGGAAATGTGTGAAATTGCTTAAGAGCCAAGGCACATTTGTTTATTCTCTCTTTGACATTTTAAAGACAGATACTGACATGCATGCTATGTTTGTGGTCTGGGATCATCCTAACACCCAAGGTAGTCACTGGCAATGAGCTTCATCTGTAAGCTGAGAGCAAGGAAATGACCTCACTCCAAGGCAGGGCCAGAGACTCCATACCATGCATTTCCTTTACCACCACCGCTGACAATTCCCAGATGCTGGCTGACCGCCCTAACTGCCGATAGTAGCCATAGATCAGCTGTTTCCTCTGGCTGAACCTGGTGCCCACCTCACTTCACTGTCTGGCTCTCATCAGCATTCTTTCTAAATGGGAATGGGCACATGCACGTGCACACACGCACACACACATACGCACACTCCTTAAGGAAATGGCATGTCTTCATTTTTGCTTCCTGTCCAATACAGGTTGAGATTGTCCTAGCCTCCCTTGGGCTTCTCATGGTAGGTTAACCATAGCTTGTGAATATTGGATCAATACTCAGATGGCTGCTGGTTCTCCATGTTGGCATACCCCCTTAGTTGAGGGACTTTGATGCCCTAGTAGGGTGTGATTCATGGAGGTGGTGCCTGGAGCTGCTCTGGGCCTGGTGTGAGCCTTTGTTCAAAGCCCAGGAGCAGCAGGGTCCTGGGAGGCACTTAGGATAAGGTTCAGAATGCAAGCACTTATGCTTACTCCAAGCTTCCCCAAAGAGAATGGCCTACTAACTGAACAAGAGATATGGTTTCTTAATTATTCTGAGAAAATGTCTCTTTTTTTGCTAACTTGGCAAACATCTCTGTGGAGGACTTGTGTTTTATTCATCCTTTAGAGACATGGGGGTTAGTCTGAAGGTTGAAGCTGGTTTTCAAGGTCGTCTGAGGTAAGTTTCAGGGATATAGCACTGCCATGGTCCTTGGATGACATAAAGGTGAATATAGAAGCAGTTCATGTGGTTGGAGATTGACATGTAATACAGGAGAAGTTGGAGACGTAGGTAAGGGTGGACACTGATCAATGTATGTATGAAGCGGCTTTGTGAATCATGACATTAAAGTGTACTTAAGATATAGTCTTGTTTCTTTTGTTTGTTTTTTCTTTGTTTGTTTGTTTTTTAAGACAGGGTTTCTCTATAGCTTTGGAGTTTATCCTGGAACTAGCTCTTGTAGACCAGGCTGGCCTTGAACTCACAGAGATCTGCCTGCCTCTGCCTCCTAAGTACTGGGATTAAAGGTGTGTGCCACCATAGCCCAGCTTAAGATATATTCTTATTTTCCAAATTATTCTCTTGACTACTTCTAGGTTGCTAAACCAGAGCCACTGAGTCCTATTTCATTTACTTTTATCTGTTTTATTTTGTAAGCATCAATCAATGTGTAATTTACATATAGACATTTATAACAGTGCCCACCACTGCTCAATAAATATTTGAAAATGAAACACCTTTGTGAGCTAGAACTCAATTTAAAAACAAAAGAAATCCAGCCCCTAGATATATTCTAGTATGCCCATTTTTGCTTTCCAACCTCCATGGAATGACCACAACCAGACATTTTTGACCACCTAGCAATTTACTCTGGAAAGCAAGCATCCTTGTGACCATCCCTAGACCAACCAGTAGCTACCACCATCCCTGAAGATTCCCCTTCACTGGTCCTGTGTTGTTGGAGAAGGTCACTTGTTGGTTCCTGGCTGCTCAACCCCTCCTCCCCCAGAAATAATCACACAGAAACTGTATTAGTTAAATCACTGCTTGGCCCAATAGCTCTAGATTCTTATTGGCTAACTCTTACATCTTGATTTAACCCATTTCTATTAATCTGTGTATCACCATGTGGCCGGCTAAAGTTCCAGCATCTATCTCCAGCAGGACTACAGGCTTCTCCTGACACTGCCTTCTCTCTCCCAGCATTCAGTTTAGTTCCTCCCCTCTCCACCCCCCCCCCCGCCTACCTAAGTTCTGCCCTATCAACAGGCCAAGGCAGTTTCTTTATTCACCAATGGTATTCACATCTTACAGAGGGGAATCCCACATCAGTCCTGTCACTGTGTCAGGCCATTTTCACTACGTGACCATTTCCTGGACCTTTGTAGCAGTGATTCCCTTGGGTCCACTGACCCTGCATTTGTGGATTTCAGGTGCCTCAAAGCGAAAACAAGAAGCTGCTGGCCTGCTGAGTTGAGCCGTGTGCAACTAGAGCGCCTTGTGGCCTGTCTTCCTTGAGACTTACCCAGCAGAGGCAGCAGTGGGGTCTCCTTTTGGCAGGACACCCTGTTGCTAAATGGCTAAGGAAGGCCCCTTGTGTGCCCCGAATACAGCCAGTTGATGTGTGGCATGATTTTTACACACTGGTGTATCAGCCCTTTGACTCAACCACAGTTGTCTACCTGCAACCTCCAGCTTGGTTCCTGATTATTTAGCTATGTTCTGAGCATCAGGCCGGTTCTCACAGTGAGTCTGGAGCCAGCGCTGTGCAACAGTGAGGGCTATGAGCTCTGGTGACCACTTCTTTTACAGGTAACCCATGTGAGCAAGGCAGACACAGGGTACTTCTATTTGAACTTGGGCCTCCCTCTGGGTAGATTAGCTTTCTTGTGTTGTCTGATAAAGTATCACAGACTGGATGGTATAAATGATAAGCTTATTTTTCTCATAATTATAAAGGTTGGGAAGCCAAGTTCAAGGTGCTGTAGAGATGGTTTCTGGTGAGTGCCCTGTTTCCTGCATTATAGATGGTCACCTTCTCACTACAGCCTCTCCAAGTTTCTTGTGCATATTCAGAAAGCAGGGGAAGAAACATGTCATCTGGTTGTCTGGTGTCTGTACCTTTACTTATAAGGACTGAAGTTATATCAAGGCCCCACTATTGTAACCCATCTAACTTTAATTGTTTCCCTAAAAGCCCTGTCTACAAATCAAGTCACACTCATTGTTATGGCTCAACCATATATATATTCCATATAACTTAGTACATGATGCTGATAACATTGAGTATCCACTCGACATGACCTAGAATTACCTAGGAAAGAAGTGTCTGGGCATGCCTGTGAGGGACAGTCTACATTAGGTTAAACTGAGAAAGAAATACCCACCTCAGCGGAAGGTAGCACCATTATATGGGCTGGGCTCCAGACTGAGCTGAGAGCTAGCCATTTTTCTGTGCTTCTTAACTACAGAGGCAATGTCACCAGCTGCCCCCACATGCTCCTGCTGCCTCGAATTCCCCACCTGATGGGGAATCTTTTCTCCCTGAGGCCACTTTTGTCAGGGAATTTCCCAGTAGCAGGGAAAGGGTCGACTACAAACAGCATGAGCGGAACATGCATGGTTACTCTACATGTTCGGTGGCTCATTTTCATTGGCACCCTACGGGGAATTAGAGACACCTATGGGATTCCAGGGAGAGATCATGAGGGCTTTGGCCTAATGAGTGAGATAATCCCTTGGCGGATTGTCTAGTAGCATTACTGTTGGATGGTAAAGGTACAAACTGGAACCCAATAGACAAACATGAATATATCATTAAGAACCTGTATCCCTGGCCCCTCCTCATAATTCCTTCTCTCTTTTCCTGTCTACTGCATGCTCCTGCTATCATAATTTTTTTTCCCAAGTATGGGCAGCAAACAACGACAGACTGACATCTCTGTAACTGTGAGACTAAACACGCCTTTCCTTCCTCAGGTTGCTCTGTCAGGCATTCTGTCACAGTGGCTCCATACACATCCTCAAGTACTTTGCCTCCTTTCCCAGGCTCTCCCCTCACGCTTAGCAGCCCTCCCTCATGGCCTTGTCAGTGGCTGCTCAGCACTCAGTTCTAACACACATGTTGAGAGATCAGGATTCAACATGCTTGATCAGGTCTCGGGGACAGGAATGTACCCATCCTTCCAAATAATGTTTGATTTTGCCAGAAGGAACATTTAAATCTTCTCCATTTAAATCTTGGGGCTCTCTGGCCCTTTGGAAGCCCAAGAGATCTCATTCCCCACACGGTGAAGGAATTTTAGACAAACTGTCACATGGTTCTTCCCAGTCTTACTTCCGCCTAAAACCCCAGTTTTCCCTAGGCAGAGGGGGGACAATCTAGTTTACCAGTAAGGGGATGCTGACCAACTTACAGAGACAACCGAGGGTTCTTAAAGTCACTGATGGAGACTGATAACGTTTATTTTAAAATCATGGACCAAAATATAATGTGTTCTAAAGCTTTCAAAATTTGGCCTGGTGTGGTAGCTGTGTCTGTAGCATGAAGAAGTAGAGACAGGAGAATGATTGAGCTTAGATCCAGAGAGCTGGAGGTAAGAAGGTCAAGAGTTCAAGGACAGCCTGGGCAACATCATGAGTCTTTGTCAAAGACAAATGACTCCCACTATCCCCTAAGCAGGTTTCACAATCTTTTGTAGCTTGTTGGGATAGGAATGTGGGCATCAGCTTCATGCAGCCAACTTGCAGGGCTGCTTCCCAGAACCACGGTTGCACAGGCACACTGGTGAGCACATATGCATGGGGGAGGGTGATCTATTGTTGGGGTACAAGCATGTTAGGTGACCATGTCTCCTGAGCAGCAAACTCTTTATGGCTCCCTGACCATTTCTGATGCAGTCACATGACCAGGCACAGAGTGCTTCTGAAAAGGGGCTTAGAGGCTCCTGTGATCCTCCACACTCATAAATACTGCCCACAGACACTGATAAGGGGGATCAGGAGTGTTTGCTTAGTCAACAGAAGCAAGGGAAACCTCTGTTGTAACAAGTGACAGGAAGGAGGAAGGGAGAACAGTGAAGGACTCCTGTGCATCCATCAAAGAGGTCCCCAGTGCAAGTGTTCTGAAGAGATCCCAGTACCACTTTTTGGGCCCAGGGTTTTGACTGATGACTTGTCAACCTTTTTACCTGAGTTCTCATCTTTCAGCTACAGCCATGTTCTCACGGACATTTTCTCCGCATGCTGTAGTTCTTACTCAGCTGAGAATTTGTGCCTGGCTTGAGGCCCATCATGGACACGGAGTCAGGAAACACTTGACGAAGTGTTTGTCAGAAAAAGAGATTTTTCAAGGCTCCTCCCATGTCCCGAGGTGAACCTGCTGGGGGCTATTCTTACTGAATTGCCTGTTCCAGAAACCCCTGAGCCCTGAGCCAAGGTCTTTGGAGGAACATGATGCTGGCTTCTTGGAGGTCTCCTCCCATCAAATGGGCCCTGTAGACAGAAAGTGCCATCTTGTTCCGAGGGTGAGAAATCTGTGCAGAATCTCAATACACTTGGCTCACACTGGTTGTGGTCTGTTGAATATCAACAGTTATTTATTTCTCCCCCACCCTACCCCTCTCTTGGTCTGTTTTGGTTTTTACAGAGCATAGCAAACTGTTGGGATAAACTCTTTTGCTTCCGACTTCTAAATTCCACAGGAATTTACTCCTTACACTGACATCTTACACTCAGGCCCCTTACTGCATCAGTGGGTGTAGCTTCTAGAAGCTACTGCTCCACCCAACCCAGAGACCTTCAGTTCCTGGTTCAGAACTTGCTACATGATTTCCAAAGCCTAGGATCTTGGACATGCCTGGGAAACTGAGCCAAGAGTGTCTGTGTCCTCAGCTGTGATATTATCATCAAATTATTATCATGAGAGCAAGGCCTAGCCCCCATGACCTCTCCTGAGTCTGATCTATGTCCACGAGCACTCTGAGACAGAACAGGGTCTTGTGGGGTATTAGTATACACCAATTAACTCAGTTCACTGGTGGAGTTGCTGCCAGGATTACACAAGCAAACAGCAAGCCATAGAGTAAAGTGGGGGCACGATGTGGGGGACAGGAATTTTCCAAGTAGAATGTGCCAGCATTCTTGGCGTGGTGGACAAAATGAAGGTGACTCCATATCCCTCCCCAAATCTTTTACACCCAGCCATCCACCTGTTACAGAAATTAGAACTCCCCTACTTCTGCTGACTTGTGCTTTTGCTGTTACATATGAGAAGGCACTGCCTATGCCTCAGGCCAAGATTTCCTTCACTGCTTTCTGATGATGCTCTAATTCAAGCGCTTGCATTTTGGGGCTTTATTCCTTGTGGTTTAAGTTTTGTGTGTGGCATGAGGTATGGCTATACCTTTCTTCTGTATGTAGCTGTCCAGAACCATTATTGAAAAGATGCTTCTTTGCTTATTGAATGATTGTGGTACCCTTGTCAAAAGTCAACAAACCCTAAATGTGTGGATTTAATGTTTTGGACTTTGAGTCTTGTTCCCATGATCTGTATGTCTATCTCATGTTAATACCATACTGTTCTGATTATTCTAAGTTACATTAAGACTCAAAATCAGAACAACAGAACTTCAACAACGCACTTTTTAAATCTTTACCCTGTCCATTTGTTCCTTCATCTAACCTTGTGTGGGCTATTAAATTTCTCAGCTCCCCAGGGCTCTTCTCAGACAGAGACTGTAAGGCAGGGGCATCTTTCGTTGGCTGTGGAATTGTCTACAGTGCTGTTTGGGAAAGGGACCAGTGATCTTCTTTGAGGTCATTGCTTTAATATTCTGCATGGTATAGGAATAAAGACCGCGACTAGCTCATCTATCTACATGACTGGTGCTAAGAGACACAGAAAGACTAGGGCCAAGCGGAGCATATCCAAGTGGGGGAATTGCTAAGACGAGTCAAAGTCTGGGAAAGCAATCCACTGTGCCCCATGGTGAGACAGAGAGTCATGGGCACAGCAGGTGTAGAGCACAGAGCTTCTGAGTCTGTCTGGCCACTTCTCTCACCAGCCTTTTGGAGCCTTGCCATAAGCAATGTTTCCTGATATGTTTATTTTTAGATCCTATGCTGCCACAGGGCTCTGGGGTCCCTTGGTTGACCAGTGACTCACATGCAGAGGCTATTCTGCATAGTAGTGAGTCCTGGCGATTCCCTGGTTTCTGAAACAAACTGAGAGGAGAGGACCCAAGCAGATCAAGTAATGCGGAGAGAATAATGGGAACAGGAGCCGCACTGAGATGAAAATGCAATTTCTTTATTGCAGCTGATAAGCAATTTCTTTTGCCCAACATGAAGGTTGTTTCTGGGTTTGGAGATTTTGTTTTAGGATATTCTGATTTATTTTTGCCACTTGCTACGGCGTATTTGCAACTCCAGTCCTCAGAACACTTTGGCAGTCATCCATGGATGTATGCAGCGTGCTGAGAAGTGTGAGCCACCTCAGACACATTCCTGGCTGAGGTGGAGCAAGACCATCCTCTGCCTGCCTCGTTCAGCTCTCATGCCGTAACAAGTGCCCTTTGCAGTGTACTTAGTGCCACATGGTTTGCATTTTGTGCCCCTCCTTGTAATTTTGCTGTTTCAAGTGACTTCCGAGCCTGGCGTTCAAGTGTAGTGTTCCTAAGAGTGAGATGCCAGGATGGGCCTTATAGAGCCTTGTGGAGAAAATCCTAGAGGGGAGAAAGAACAGTTATGCATTCTTGTTCAAACATGAACTATATGGGTGTGGACTTAATGGAAGTGAATCAACAATATATAATAACAAGTCTCTTTATATATATAACATATAATTGTACATATTATTTTAAAAGTATATATAACTTACCTATTATTAAGAATGAGAATCAATACTGGCTATTTTTAATTTGTCACCTATTAGACTTTAAGACCTTTCTTTGCTCTTAAATGTTATCCCCAAGTTCAGTTGCACCTATACTCACTGTTCGAATCTCTACCACCTTGCAAACAGTTGTCAGTAATGATGAACATAAGATACTCGACAGTGAGAGGCACATCAGATGAACAGATATGAGTTACTCCCTTGTCATGGATAGTATGCGGGCCCAGTGGAAAGTCTGCTGGTGTTGGTGCGGTGTGCAGCGGGCAAGGAAAATTGACTGTTAGCTCACAGGTGGAGCCCCCGTGCCTCTGACTAATGGGTGACAAGGCCAACTGCTGCAGGTGGTTTACACACTGTGATTTACTGCAGAAACTGGGTTTATACAGTTGTGTGGTGTTTACTCCATGAGTCAACAGCAGATCAAATAGATAGTCTTGAGTTTATGAATTATAAGCTTACATGCAGCTCTTTACTGAAAAAGAAAATAATTAAGCCTCTTCACCTGATTGCCTCTCCACTGTGTTGTGTTCCCACAGAAGGAAAGAAGAGGGAGGGCCTGTGTCTGGTCAGCATGGCCAGGAAGGTGAGGGGGGGAGAATCGTGGCATGAATTAAACATCCCCTGGCTTCAGAACTCACTGTTTTCTCTATGTCTACACTCAGCATGTATGTATGTGCTTTACTCCTGTTTATCCAGGGGTTCAGTAGAGGTGGGACAAATCCTTGCTTAAGTACACATGCAGTTATACGCCCCATTGAGTTGGCTGGGAATTCCTGCATTATTTGATCCCTGTATAGCTGCACATCTGAGACGGCAGTCCGGGGGGTTCTTGTTTCTGTTTTTGTCTCCTGCCTTTGCCTCTGCTCTGTCATTTAGAATAAATGAAATATACAATATGCTAATGGTATGAAGTTTAAGTCCAATATAATACCTTAATTTAATCTCTTTTTATTTGCATTCTATTTCTTTGTTTTATAGCAGGATGGAGCATGTTCATGCAATGGTGCGTGAGGCGGGGTCAGGCGACAACTTATGGGAGTTGGTCCTCTGTCCTTACTATGTGGGTTGTGGGGATCAAATTCAAGTCTTTTACCTCCTGGCCCATCTCAAGAGCCCCATTGTAGCTCCTAAAGAGGTGAAAAAGGGAAAAACTTTTAAAAGATCTCTATTCCCTTTACCACAGCCCAGAGGTAACTACCATTAAGATTGGAGTATATAGCTCTTGAGTCTTCTGGTCTTTAGGCTTAGGAACATTTGACCTCAAACAGAAGAAGCCCTTGCTCTATTCCACCTACCTCCTTGTGGAAGCACACATTAAGATTTATGAAAATATTCTCTGCACAAGTTTATTCATTGTTGTCCATTAACTAAGCTTTGGGGGAAGTGCCAGCTATCATTTTGGAGGTGTTAGAGACAGAGCATCCTTCATTTTTATCCTGCTCCAACACTGATGATCAATCTTGATTATTGACTTCATTTGATGGAGACAAGACAATTGTCAATCCCATCTCTGAGTGAGTCCGTGAAGGTATGTCTAGAGGGGTCTAGACCATGGTGGCTTTGACCTAACAAATGGCTTATTACTAGGTCCAAAACTGTTAAGGGGCATATCCTGGTGGAGGAAGCGGGTCCCTGGGAGTGTAGCTTCGAATGGGGACCTCTTCCTGTCTTTGCTGTGCTTTCTGGTTTCTGTGAAGAGGGCAGCTCTGCTCCATCCTGCCTGTCTGCCTCACCACAGTCTCCTATGAAGAACTAGCCAGCCAAAGACTGAAACCTCTCAGACTGTGAGCCAAACCTTCCTCCTTGAGGTGTCTCTCTTGGGGGTTTGTCACAGTGAGGACTGACTGTGCACCTGACTATTAAGCCTTTGTTTCCCCATTCAAAAAAAATCTCCTCCTCTGTAGGGATGGGTCAGGCAGCTTTGTTCCTGGAGGGACTTGCAGATGAACGACAGTAGCCTTTCTGCTTCTCTTTCATTTCAAGGAGCTATGCAAACATGCGGGACTGATGTTATATAATGGGTCCTACTATGATTTCTTTTGTGGAGAATTTTATGAATAGTGGGATGCAAGACACCTTTCCAACAGGAATTACAGTTAAAGAGACTCTGAAGCATGCAGTTAGCAGAGCAGATGTTGCAGTCTTTTTTTTTTTTTTTTAAAGTAAATTGATGCAGAGAAAGCTAGTTTTTCCTTATTTCCTGACAAGGACAATGTAAACCTATGTAGTGGCCTTTTCCGGTTTGGTGCTTTGTGGAGCCTAAGGTGATCAAGGTCTGTGTTGGTTAGTTTTCCACCTGGGATGAGTCCCCAAGAGAAGCATCTTCTGAGGAACAGAGGTTTTCTTGGCCACAGCTATAGAGGATCCAGTCGCTGTTCATCAGATCCATTGCGTTTAGGTCTCCTGTGCAATCTGGGTGGGATGGCTGGAGTTACACAGGGGAGGAAATGGCTCACCACATAGCAGGAGAGCAAAAAAGGAGGAAGGGACTGAGCCCTACACTCCCCTTCAAGAGTGTGTCCCCAAAGACCTAAAGGCCTCCCACCAAGCCCACCATCTAGACACCCACCACCTCCCAATAATGCCACCACAGTGACCTCAACTCCAGGGCAGTTGGGAAACCTTAGGTACAGACTACATACTATTGCATCCCTGGTCTCCAGGGCCCCTGCCCTGAATAGTTGTTTCTTTCCATGAAACACTGAATACTGGTGGCCTGTTTTCCACAGGAGTTCCATGGTTTAGTTCCCGTTTATTTACCCAGCAGATCTCACATTGCTGGCAACCTGGGATTTTTTTCTTTGTTTACATTTCCTAAGCATTTCGACGCCCTTCCTCATAACCTCACACTGCTCTCGTGTTTTGTGACCAAGAACAGTTTTCTTTTATGTTTCCTTTTGCTGGGTTTTATCACCAGGCTGGTAATGATTGCAATCAATCATTAAAAGCAGTGGCCCTTAACCCACCCTTGTGCAAGAGAGTCTTATAAATAAAACTGACCCTTTGTTTTCTAGGTTCTTTTTTTTTTTTAATCCAAGCATCTGCACCTTGGAAAAATTAAAATGCAATTATTGGAAGGCTCTTTGCCGGCTGCTGCTCATAGCACTGCATGCTATGCAGTTAAATTGGGAAGCCCATTCTGCCAGCTCAGAGTGCAGAGGGCTGTCGAGACCCAGGAAAGTATTTGTGTGGCGTTTAAGGTCTGCTGGTTCAGCAACAAAGCCCTTAAGCAGGCATGCTCAGGACAGCAAGCACAGTACATCTGGCCATATTATACCTCCTTTCTCACCACGTGACTGCCTTAGAATGTATGCTACTGATTGCCTATAATTGGTTCATTGACCCAGAATGACTGTGACCTGTGTTTCACACTGCAGTGTGTGTCTTAGTGTGTGTGTATGTGTGTGTGTGTGTCCCATGCACACACCATCAGGGCCATGTAGCAGTTTACTATCTGCTTACTGCTGGACTGCCAGTGGCAACCCACAAAGCATTTTAAAACAGAACCAGAATACGCCCTTGAAGGCAACAGGCAGCCAGATTGCATCCTTTCTGGATGTTGTTTTCTTTCAACCCGTTGTCTGCGTTGTTGGATTGTTAAGTCCACATGCATAAATTGTATTTGGAGGCCAAAATAGCATTTAACTTATTTCTTTGTTGCTGCTGCTGCTTTTAAATTCTGCAACCCTGGCCAAGCATGTTGCATGTTCCCGGAGAAAAGAAGGCCTGTGGTACAGCACAGCCACGCATCTGTGGAATGTGGGATGTGTCACCCATGGGTAGCCCCAGAATTGCACCTCTCTGCAAAACCTGCATGTGAGGCCCTTCTGTACCTCATGGAGGGGACCCAGAAAAACGGAATGCCCTGTTTGTGCCCAAAGTACGTGACAGCCCTGCCCTCAACATCACTCAGTTACCTCTAAGCTGTACCGAAAACCCTACTTTTCTTTTTCATGGAAACAACAGGCATTGTTTCCCCCTCTTGCTCCGGAGGGGGAGGAAAGAGTGACCACAAATAGCGAAAGGTGTGGGAAGCACAGCAACCAGCACCCAGAGCTGGCTTCATGCTAAGGAAATAAGATTATTTCTAAATGGGGAGGGGGCGGTCCTTTTTAATGAGATAATTTCCCTTAGATAGTCCTCCTTCTTTCTATGACAAATCCTTCCCTCCTGTGACAGTTCAAGAAAATTAATGAAGGAGTCCTGGGCTCTGGCAGGATGGAGCTTAGTGGGTGGGTTGGTACCCATGGCGGTAGTGAGCAGGCATTTCTCCCTCAAGGGATCACAGCATGGCACTGAGCCAGAATATAAAGCACAGCTGTGCTCCTCCATCAGCTCTCTGCCTAGTGTTGCACAGCTCAGCCTTACCCAATGGGACCTCACAAGGAGACCAGTTAGTCCCCTCCTCTATTCTATCCAGGCCTTTGTGAAGGCCAGCCTGCACGGGGGTGGATAATCAGTGATAGGGGAGGGTGGAGGGCAGAGGGCAGGCACACAGAGACCTTGCAGCCATAATCTCTGGAGGGATGGACATCCTGGGAACAGAGAGAACAGAAGTAACAAAGAGCTCTCTGGAAGGCAAGAAACCTGGAGCTAGCCTGCCGAAGACACTCTCCCCTGCCCTGTGGCTGAGCTCTGAAACCTTGCTCTCCTCCGCCATCCATGCTGTTCACATGCAGCCCTCACCAGTGGGCCTTCCTCTCAGGGAAACCTCTGGCAATTGGCTTATTGATGCCCACTCGGATCTCCTGCCCTCTGCCTCCTGCTCATACCCCTTCCCTGTACCGTTTTTATCCCCGAGGGTCAGGACTAGGGGGAGGCAGAAGTACAAAACCTAGGGATGGCCTTCTCAAGGACATGTCAGAGCAAGAAGGACATCCTCCCTAAGTTCCAAATTCAGCTTACTTTGCTTTGCCATTCTCTCGCTCTGAGCCCTAAATGTTAAACCAGGTGACCTGGGAAAGTCTCTCTCCATTTCTGAACTTGGTGTGGGCTGCCTCTGTTCTCAGTGATGAGAATGGAGTTAGATGCTTTGATAAGGCACTCAGCACGCTACCTGACCCACAGCAGAAACTTGCGAGTTATTTGTGCTCACTGTCATTACTATGGATGCCTACAACAGCATCCTGCACAAGCCAGGCTCAGGGTCCGGCCTGGTAGGCAGCAGTGTCCCCATTTGCTCCTTTCTAGGCCGTGCGTGATTCTGACTGTGTGGGCTTTCCTGGAGGTCAGGGCCTCCCCATTCTGAAGAGGATGTGTTTTGTGTCTCTGCTGCAGGAATTGCTTACTTAGGAGGCGTGTGCAGCGCTAAGAGGAAATGTGTGCTTGCCGAAGACAATGGTCTCAATTTGGCCTTTACCATCGCCCATGAGCTGGGCCACAAGTAAGTATCAGACTCCAATGTTCTGCCTCCTTGCTTCTTCTCCAGACACATTTCCCACTGGAATTCTAAGAGCCCCAGGACACCGAAGCTCTGTGCCTTTGCTGATGCTGTAATAAAAAGGTCCACCTCACAGACAGACTCTCAAGTGTGGAAATGTTAATGTGAAGTTTATTTATTCTCAAAGCCAGCAATGAGGTCTTCCTGGGCATCTTAGTTAGTTGTACTACTTTTCCAAGCTCGGCATGGTCTTTTAATTCACTCCAAGGACATCATTCTAAAATGGTTGGATTTATCGCTAGGCTGTTCGCTTTCTGTTTTCTTTTCTGTCATTTCCAAAGCCCCACTTTCTGAATGGTCAATGCAATGTCTCCGTTTGGAAGAATCAGCAGCAACTGCCTTTGCACAGGGACGGAAAGTCTTTCATATTTTAATACTAAATAACCCTAGAGCCCTAGAGCCCAAAGGTGCCTTATAGAGAATCTGGGGCAGCCTCCCCTGTCTTCAGGGGAGGAAACTGGATGTTAGAGGAGTTGCAGTCACCTGCAGGAAGTCCCAGGGGCAGTTAGCCAGCCTATTCTACAACTGTGGCCTAAGAGCTTACCCTTTCTGCTAGAAAGGATGTCTGTTTTATGTTTCTCTGAAGGGAAAAACTGTGATGTGACTGTGTAAGAACTTTAAAAAAAAAATCAAATTGAGGAAACCTGAGCATACAGAGCAGTGGGAAAATTTATATTGGATTGTATAGAACACAAATGGAAATCTAGTTCTTGGGAAATGGTCGTAAAGGTTTACTAATGACCTCCACAGGAAGGGGGCCAAGTCCTTCACTGGTAAGTCCAGTTGTTGCAAGAGGAAAGCCAGTGTATACAAAGGATGGAAAAGCAATTGTTTTCCTGGAGCAATAGCAAAGTCTCAGGCCTTCCTTTCTCTTTTGTCCTGTTTATCTGGTCCCATTTGTAGGAGGTTTGGTAGTTGGCTCCTCTGGACAGGTTGGAGACCCTGATGTAGGGCAGAGGGAGAATTTGCTGTGTGGATGTTGTGTGTGTAGCACAAGGAACATGTATTTATTGACCTAGGACTAACAAAGCCAGTCAGTAGCCCTGATGTACACCCTTGCTACATGCTTATGCTGCTTCCTAACAATACTTGGCCTTCACTATTTTTTTTTTCATTGCATTTATATCCCTGCTTTCCAGTAGTTAAAACTCGATACCCTAGGGACTCTTGAGCATAGACCACCATGGCCTCAGCAGGCATTTTCTGACCATTAAAAAACTAGCTGCCTATCTCAGTACGTGAAAGTGAGTCAGCTGTTTAAGGGCTTTAAGAATGCAGAGCTTCAGGGATAGAGGGGTGTGTGTGTGTGTGTGTGTGTGTGTGTGTGTGTGTGTGACTAGTCAGATAAGATTATCTGAAGGAGCTGGGGAAATGGCTCAGTGGGAGAAAGTGCTTACCACTCAAGCATGCAGGCTTGAGTTCTGATCTTCAGAACCCAGGTAAAGCTAGGTGAGCTAACACGTGTCTGAAATCCCCACCCTGCTGTGATGAGATGGGACAGGTAGGAACAGCAGACTCCCCGGACTCTCACAGGCCAGCTAGCCTGCTGTGCACCACCATTAACCTGAGGCCGTTACCGCCATCTGAACTGTGCTCTGAGTCATACACACACACACACACACACACACACACACACACACACACACACACACGAGAGAGAGAGACAGACAGAGAGACAGAGAGACAGAGAGAAACAGACACAGACAGACCTTCAGATAGACAGATTGTTCTTAAAGATGGTTTGAGGGTCTGGAACCTAAGTACCCTTTAGCTATATATAGACTGTGTACAGTTTCTTGAAGAATTCGTTATAGCTTGTTACTAAATTCTAATTACCTATAAAAACCAAACTCTATTGTGAATCATAGTCAGTAAACTACTAAGCAGTGGTTAAGAGCATGTACTGCTTTTTGTAGAGGATCTGGGTTCAAGTCCCAGCACCCACATCTGGCCTCTCACTATTATTATAAAGGATCTGATGTCCTGTGGCCTCCACAGACATCTATCCGAATATGATGTACAGAGAGACCCACACAGGCACACATCCATACACATAAATAAATAAAAAAGGATAAAGTTTTTGAGTTACTGGTACATCAATTGCAGTTTTCTGTGGCGGCAGCCTGTACCACAGTCTTTGTCGCGGTGCTATGTGTGTCACATACACTGGGACACACATGTGCCACATGAAGGTGTTTCTTCCTGGAGTATGAAAGCACAGAGGTCTTTTCTTCCTGATGAGCTGCTGGGTCAAAAACTGGCTGCTTAGCCCAGGAGGTCTGCAGTGGTGAATGGCTAGGCGCAGGCATACTTCAGTACCCTGTTAGCTATAGACTGTGTACAGTTACTTCTAGACTTCTTTATAGCTTGCTACTAAACTCTAATTACCTACAAAAACAAACACTGTTGTGAATGGAAGCCAATAAACCCTGCCAGCATTTGGCCTCCTCCAAGTCGGGTGATTACAGTTTTCCCAAGGAAGTCTGTTGTCTGAGTAGTGTCTTTGTTGGGCTATAGCGCTCTACCCACCTCCAGCCCCCACCTGCCAAGCCACATAATCCCTCTCTGAAATCCACTCTAGTTAAGGACAGTGGGGGATGGGCCATAAGGACTGCTTAGAAAAGGGAAGGCCTGCACTCTCAGCAAAGGCAAGGGCCAAACCCAAAATGGGTGATGTTCTGGGATAGAGTGTGTAAGTCCCCCATCGTGTCCTTTTGGATATGTTGAGGGGTCCCTAGGTCGCTGATACACTAGTCCCCACTGACATGGTACTGGTAAGGGGAGGTGTCCAGTGGACGGTGTGCGTCTTTATACCTGGGTCTTGGTAGCTCTTCCTTTCCTTACTAGCATGCCCCCTTGTCAGACCCCTCTGTGAGCGGCTGTGCGCCCATTCCACCTGCATATGGAACATTCTCCTTCCACACGAGCCACACGTTTCATTTGCGTGTGGACCAACTGACTTTGTGATTTTGCTTCTGATTTGATTTTAATAATAATAAAAAAAATCTCAGCGGGTGTGAGAGGGAGTTTTTTTAGCAGTGACCTCACCAGCATGTGGGAATTGTGCTTTCCTCCCTATTCCTTCTGGGGGATATCTTTGTATGTACACCTAGTTTCATCTTGTTAAAAAAACGGTTTATTTTGTGTGTATGAGTGTCTTGTCTGCATGTATGTATGTGTACCCGTGAGCTTGACCGGTGTCCAGGAACCTCAGAAGAGAATGTTGAATCCCCTGGAACTGGAATTGCAGACAGTTGTGAGCTGCCTTGTGGGGCTGGGACTCAAACCTGGGTCCTCTATGGGAGTAGCTGATGCTCTAAAGCACTGAACCATCTCTCCAACCCTACAAAGTTTTGTCTTAAGTAGTCAAAGTTGATTTATTTGGGACCATAAAAGACTCAAACCCAATTTACAACCAACTATGTCCTCAATCATAAGTTAAGTAGATAGTTCTTGCCCTGATAATGTCAATCCTTCGCAGAGAACACGAATTAGTAACACACTAATGGTGTTTAGGCTGGATCAGAACTTATTTGCTAACCATGTACTAGAGGGAGGGTGCTGGGTAATACGCTTCCCATCCTTTAAGTGAGTGAGCCAGCCTAGTGGGTAGATATTGTTTAGCTCCTACTTGAGAACCAGAAGTTGGGAAATTAGAGCCGAATTTGTTGTCCTTTTAGCGTTTTGTACATACACATAATGTGTTTAAACCTACCCATCCCTCCCCTTCAATTTCTTCTCTGTGTGCCCCACCACTATTCTCTCCCAATTTTGCTGCTCTTTTTTTTTTTCAAACCCATTGCATCTGCTTTGTGCTGCCAGGTATATACATGAGCACAGGCCATTCAGTGGAGGGCGGGTGGCCTCTTAGGAGCCCCCTCCCTGAAGAAAACTGACTTTCTCCCATAGCCATCAGCTGCCAATAGCTCACAGCCTGGGGTAGCACTTGGTGACCCCTCCCTGCCCCCCCGGGCTGGGATGCTGTCTGGCTTTAGCTCCGGCAGGTCTTGTGCAAGCAGTCACAGCTCCTGTGAGTTCTTATGTGCAGTTGCCTGTTGCATCCAGAAAATGCTGTCTTCCTGCAGTCAGCTACTGCTTCAGACTTAGAGTCTTTCCAATTCCTTTTCCATGGTGATCCCTGAGCCTTGGGAGAAGGGGTGTGGTGTAGATGTCTGTTCATGGCTGTGTACTCTGCCGTGGTGATCCCTGGGAGAAGGGGGTATGGTGTAGATGTCCTGTCGTGGCTGTGCGCTCTGCCGTGGTGATCCCTGGGAGAAGGGGTGTGGTGTAGATGTCTGTTCCTGGCTGTGTACTCTGCCGTGGTGATCCCTGGGAGAAGGGGTGTGGTGTAGATGTCCTGTTTGTGGCTGTGTAGTCTGCCATCATGTTTTCTCTGGCAATAAACCAGTTGTGGGTCTCTCTGTTATTCATAATCTACTGCAAAGAGAAAAAAAAAAAAGAAAGCTTCTCTGATGAGGATTGAGAGCTGCTCTGTTCAGGGTTTAAGGCAGGTTGATATCATGTCCACTTAGCAGAACAATAGCAGAGCTTCTCCTGGAGGTTGTTTGGCCTTCCCAGCCATGGGCTCTTGGCCCCATTAGCCATGCCAGTCATGGCTTCAGTCTTGTGTAGCAGGCCTTGAATACACTCAGAAGGTCATTGGTTATTCCCAGGACATTTGTAGCACTGATTTTTTTTTAACTTTATGGTCTTTGGGATGGAGAGATGGCTCAGCAATTAAGAGTACTTACTTGAGTTCAATTCCCAGCACCGGTGTCAGGCAGCTCACAACTGCTTGTAGCTCCAGCTGCAGGGAATTCAACATCCTCTTCTGGCTTTCTTGGGTTCCTGTACACCATGACATTTACACACACACACACACACACACACACACACACACACACACACACACACACACCAGAGAGAGAGGGAAAGAGAGAGAGAAAGAATGTTTAGTCTCTAGTTGGCATGATTTGTATGATAATGCACTTGATATAAAAACAGACCCATTAAAATAAGGGTCCAAATAACAAGAGGTAAGAGTAAGAAGAGAGCTTGTTGGCTATCCAAAACCCAAGGTACCATCATCTATTGAAGGAAATTAAATGCTATGGGCAGCTGCTCACTCGCTGGTCAAAGAGAGTAAACAACATTCACAGGGCAGAAGCACCAACAATGATACTGAAATCAACCTGACCCTCTACCCTGATCTAGAAGGCAGGAGGTGCCAGACCTGGCCCTGATGATGCCAGAGGGGCTCCAGACCCTGGGAAAGGTTGTGGGAGCCTGGAAGGGGGTTGCTTTGTTTGCTGCCTGGAGGATGAGTGGACTGGGAACTGTTCTCAGACTGACAACAGTTTTGATCTCTCAAGGGAATATCGTTGACCTTGGTTGTCTGCTTGCCCAATAAAGACTGTCCTGTCTGGCAGCCCCATGCTGTTTTGGTTCTGGTGAATAGATACACTGGCCATATGCTTTGAAGGAACACAGCTGTCTCCTCTTTTAGAGATCACATAAGAAACCAGGGGTAAATCAGGTATATGTCAGCCCTTTGCCCTTTTCATCCTGCGGTGGCCACTGGAGGTAGCATCTGAGCACGGGAAGATGAAGATGGCTTCAGTGGGTCTCTTTCACCTCAGAGGTCTGTGATACCAACTGCTAGTTGATAGGGTGCAGTCCATGAAGGGATGGGGGCAATCTACGGTAATCAGATTCCCTACGTGGAGAGGTACAAGGTGCTGATCAGAGGAATGGCTAGAAATAAGCATTTCTTTCTTCCTCATGGCCCCATGACTTTAAAGTTCAGCCCTCATCAGTGTTGGAAAAGACTGTCTCATTTGATAAAAAAATAAATATGTCAGACCCCTACTGATTGCGTATGAAGCAAAAAATTCAGGGATACCGTCTTGGGTCAAGAAAGGAGATGGTAAAGATTGCAGTATTACCTTAAGATTACATATACATGCATGTGTGTGCATGTGTGCCTCTGCTAAGTGCATGCGTGTGTGCATGTGTGTGTATGTGTAGATAGACTGTATGTCAGAGTTGAAGGTGTAGTGTAAAATGATTCTATGAGAGTTGGTTTGACCCTCTTATGTTTTGAGAGGCCATGTCAAATGTGGCAGCGAGGGCCAGGAGAAGCACGTAGTTGGTGAGAGCTTGCCTGGTGCAGTGGAAGGCCAGGAAATCAGCAGAGAGAGTTGGTAGTCTAGGCTAAGGGAAACTGAGAATGTGTATAGGCAGCACAGATGCATGCAGTGTGTGTTCATGCAGAAGATGCTGCATGCCTTTCAGCTGGGTAAGGCTGAGTGATCCTGGGTGATGTCTAAAAATAGAGTCCTTTAGGTGGGCTGGTAGGGAAATGAACATTTCACATCCTGACTACCCATGCAGAAAAAAAATGTATGTATTGTGTCTATGTATGAGTAGTGATTTCCCTTGGCAGAAAATAATTGTTGAATGTAGGAGCCTTGTTAGATAAGCCTGAACTGCATTGGGGTGAATCAGCATCTCCCTGGAAATCCTGTGCAAACTCTGCATGCATTGGGGTGAATCAGCGTCTATCTGGCAATCTTGTGCAAACTCCGCATGAATTGGGGTGAATTAGTGTCTACCACATGCATTGGGTGAATCAGCATCTACCTGGCAATCCTGTGCAAACTCCAAATGAACTGGGGTGAATCAGCATCTCCCTGGCAATCCTGTGCAAACTCCGCATGAATTGGGGTGAATCAGCGTCTCCCTGGCAATCCTGTGCAAACTCCGCATCTTTTACAACACTGGGCAGAAGTCTTCTCAGATCCTCAGGGTGAATGTTTCCTTATCCGTGGGTTTTCCTGGCATCTCTCTGCCCTTCTGAGAACTAGTTTCTCCCTGCTCTGAAAATTGCATCTTCTCTGGTCCATAGGCTGAGTCTATGATCCCCCAAATAAGGCTGTTCTCATAGAAACTTGGGCCCAGGCTTAGAAGCCATCTGAGCAGTGCTTTGTATCAGCGCACCTAGGGTGTGTAGATACACCAGTGACCGTGCTTCCCCACAGGTCACCTGAACCACTTGTCTTAAGGCTCTCCAGGAGGCTCTCTGTACCCCAGGTAAGACCCACAGGAGACACGACATCACATAAGGTCCATCAGTGCTCTTCCCACCACCAGGCACCTTCTTGCTTCTGTCCCTCGCTCCCACATCCCTATTCTCCTGAGGGTCCCTCTGTATTGAGCCACAATGATGCTGAAAACTGTTTTGCCTTCCTGGACCTGTCCCCTCTGTCACCCTGAGTTTGCATGCATTTTCTCTGCTAGTCAATCAGCCAGTCCTACTGTGAGTGGGTTTGGTCTGGGTATCTTTCAGCTGTCACCTCCTAGGACACTTTATTAAGTATACAGCACGGAGCCTAAAATCACCTGTAATGGGATGTTGGAGAAGGAGATGGAAGTGTGGAGGGGCACAGTCTCATATGAAATGCACTGATCAGGAACTGTTTAGTCATCTAGTTGTTACATAAGCACCTGTAGACGCAAGCTTCTTGTGCCCACCATCATTGAGGCACAGATCCACACAACACCATGGTATACTGGCATGATTAGATGGTACGGCAGGATGAACAGAGCCAGGGGCACCACAGGTACCTGGATGACCCTGGCAGATCGCATGGCTCCTCAGAACTGGACTCTCTTCACTCTGGATGTTTCCTGCCAGGATGTGACGTCACAGAGGTGAGCTGAGGACAGCAGGGGTCAGGGGGAATGCAGCTGACTGTGTACTCAAGGACTCCTTGACTGCTGCGCTACTCAAAACATGAGGGATCCAATCTCCGGGACGCGAAGCCGATGGGAAGTAGGCCGAAGCATGTCTGGAGCAGAGGGGAGAGAAGGGAGGAGGCGGGTGGGGAAATGTTCTCATAACTGGAGTCGACACAGTTCAAATGAAAAGGAATTGTCTTGGCCCCAGAGCAGGAAGGAAAGCAAACCGTAATCCAGATGTGGGAGGCGCGGAAGCTCGTCTGTAATTTGTATTAAGGAAGAACTGCCTGGTACAATGTGAGGAACGCCGAGGGAATACATACAGCTCTGGGCTGGCAGGTGGCCTACTAGCAGCCTGTGTAGTGTATCTGGCTTGTGTGCTATACCTGGTAGGTGGTGGGCACGGCACTCCATCAGATGGGTTACCCCTATAAGGAAGGGCTACATTACAGAGACTCTCTGAAAATGTCATAACTGGTTAGAAATATTGAATTAAGACATTTGGTCCACGCAGAGCCTGGCCCTCTTGAGGACCAAGAACGGGACATCTTTTTCTCACAAGGGAATGGTGTCTTGGGTCTAGTTGTGGCATAGGGTTTTCTGGCAGGTTCTTTGTTGGTCCTATGACGTCATCTTCATCTCCTAATCAGCTTCCACAGACCCTGGAGGCTACTACTCCACCCTTCCTTACTAAAGGGACATCGTGGTAGTGGCTACCTGCAAGTACTCAGGGGGTTCCTTGGGTAAGTTCAGAGAGAATTGGGGGTATGGTTTCCTTTCTCTTACCCCTCCCCATCAAAGTCAGTCCTAGCATTCTTTGTTGGGTGTGGCTTTATTATCCAAACTCAGAAAGGTACAAAACATGCTGTCCTCATTTCCTTTTATGCATTTGTCCATATTTCATTTTTTTGCTACTTAGAATCTCAGAGTTTGCTATGTAAATCAAGCTGCCCTGATCCATGACATTTCAGCAGAGTAGAAGTCACTAAAGCCTAGAGGGCTTTCGGTGGAGCTGGCCCGAAACCACACCCGCATTTCTTCTTTCTCCTCCTCCCCTTCTCTAAGAGTCCTGGTATCCATCCCATGATGGGAGTTACTGTTGTTGTTGTGTTGTTTGGTTTGGGTTTTGGGTTTTTGTTTGCTTTATTGGTTGGTTGGTTTTTAGAGACAGGGTTTCTCTGTGTAACTTTGGAGCCTGTCCTGGAACTCACTCTGTAGACCAGACTGGCTTCAAATTCACAGAGATCCGCCTGCTTCTGCCTCCCGAGTGCTGGGATTAAAGGTGTGAGCCACCGCTCCTGCTCAAGGATGCTTTTAAAAGTGGCCCCTTTGCCCTCCAGCTCCATTCCTCCTCTTCTTCTTCCTCCTCCTCCCCCTCCTCCCCCTCCTCCTCCTCCTCCTCCAGCATTCAGGGCTGCCGAGTCACTACAGAGCTTCCTTTGCCTTCCGAACATGCAACTTGGAAGCCTGTGTGAGGAGAAGACACTTCTAGTCTTCTGGAAAGCACAGAGCCCTGTCCTTGAAAGAGCCTTGACCAGGGCATTTCTCAGTCTGCCCAGGCCAGGCCCTATACCTTTCCGCAGAGGGAGGAACAGACCGCTATGAAGCCACTGCAGGAGCCCAGCAGCAAGCTGGTCAATGTAGTCCCACCTGCATGCTGAGCAGTGTGAACCAGCACCTGTTAGCTGGATGCCATCGCTATGATAGAAAACCCAGCTGCCAGTAGGCACCTCTGCCCCAGGGTGTCAGTTCTGTAATACGACTGTGAGCGCCTCTATATTGGTACCAGTCTTTACCCCAAGAATGATGTGTGTTTAATTATCTGCTGAATTGCCATGCCCAGAACAAAGTCATCCAAGAAGGTGGTGTGCACCGTTGGGAGGAGAGTTGAGTCTGGCTGAAGAGCCCCAGCTGCAGTCCCTCAGAGCTCCCTTCCTTCATGGACCCTGCCAGGAAATAGATGAGACCCAACTTTCTCCTTAGACCGCCAAGGCTCCTGGCAGCTTCAGCTAAGTGACTTTTCTCATCCTTTGTGGAGCTAGAAGGACTCCTGA
This sequence comes from Ondatra zibethicus, assembly GCA_004026605.1. Lineage (NCBI taxonomy): Eukaryota > Metazoa > Chordata > Mammalia > Rodentia > Cricetidae > Ondatra > Ondatra zibethicus. The sequence goes on from PVIU01005133.1 coordinate 54,021, forward strand.
AGTCATCTTAGCCTCATCCTGTAGGTGGCAAGCAGCTTCCTTCCCACAGCTACAAGTAGCTAAGACTTGGGCCAGAGTCTGCAGCGTAACGCCCTTTCCACGCAGGGACAGAAGCTGGGCTACAGCCCTGTGAAATGTCTGTCCTTTTCATTGCATCCACTTGCCTTTACTTAGAACAGTGGTTCTCAACCTAATGGGTCATGACCCTCTTGGGTGAGGGGTTACATATCAAGTATGTGACCTATATATGAGATATTTACATTACAATTCATAACAGTAGAAAAATTATAGTTATAAAGTAGCAATGAAATAATTTTATGGTTGGGGGTCACTACACCTTGAGGAACCATTATTAAAGGGCCGCATTATTAGAAAGGTTAAAAACTACTGAGGTCACCCCCCTATGGGGTTTCTGGAATCTATGAAATAGGTATATCCTATCTTTAAAAAATGGATGGACCCTTTTTTCAACTAAAATCCTTATGCATTGAATGCCTACTACTGGTGGAAAATTCTAAACCAAATAGCCAAGGATACTTATAGATGCCAAGACCCCAGGGGTCCGGCCACCAGCCAGGTCACTGGCATACTCTGGCTAAGGACCCTTTCAGCCTTTTCTATTTCATGCACATATTTATACCTTGCATGCAGCTGGTGATTTAATCATTCAGCAGAAAGTCCCAGTTGAAGGACCCAGAACTCTGGGAGAGCTGTGGAACCCATACTTTGTTGCTGATACCCCAGCAGGACGTAGAAGTTGCCAGGGACCAGTATATGAATCTAAGAGTGGCCTTTTGGGAACAATACCAACAAGTGGGTGGATATAAACAAGGAAGGTTATCGTTTCTTTCAAGTCACTGCAAGCATTCATCTTCAAGATTCCATCTCATTTCACATAGCCACACTCCTGAGAAAGAGCTTGTGTCAAGCAGACCTCTGTGATCCTGTGACTCTTAAGTTATCATTAGGGATGACAAGGGGATGGGTTTGGAAATGTCGAGGTCCCTGATGAGGCCTGGGCTGGGAGGCAAGACTGGCAGCTGTGGTAAGAAGCGGAGCCCTGTGGTCTTAGGACATGTGATCTTGGGAGCTTCAACTTGTACCTGTGCCTAAGTGTGACTTCGTTAGCTTGCAACTGGATGGATTGTTGAGAAGAACAGGGAGGAGACACCACAGTGGTCCTCCAAAGTCACACTACACTTGCTGCTGGTGTCTCACACCCAGGATGTGACATATCCAGTAAGATCCCTGATGTGGGGTAGCTTCAGGTACTCCGAGGACCAAAGGACAAGACAGCCACTGATGACCTAATGTCTCCTGTTGTTTGGTTTCTGCTCTTAGGTGTTTTCACCTGTATCAATCCTTCAGACAGAAGCAGTGAGCACCAGTCTTGTAACTGATCCCTACTGAGCCCACAGTTGACAGTATTTGGGGGTTCTTTAAGAGATGGGACACCTAGATTAATGAAGGGCCTGCTCATCTTTGTGGCACTTGCTATCTAATCAGCCAAGGGTGTCAAAAATGTCTCCTCACCCATAGCAATCACTGCCAGAAAGAAAGAGGCACCTGGGTTCCCAGGGGCTGCCTGCTTGCTGTACACAGTCCAGCCGACTCAGCAGAGTAAGCTCCCCCTGAATGCCTTCCCTGATCCCCCCTAGATGGCCCCTTCTCTTTGACAGTTGTCACCTTGACTCATTTTTTCCCATGTCCAGTTCAGAATCTGGCAAAGGAGACTGAGGAAGTCCCTGTCTTTGACACGGTTCAGACTGTAGCAGTACTGTCGAACTTCATCCATGGCTGTGCTCTATGGTGTGGTCTAAGGATTGGTACCAGCCCAGCACCTTGGAGAGTGCTCAGGTCCGTACATGATTCATGTGTACATGGAAAAGATGGTTAAAGCATGTTAAAGGGGTAGCCTTTTCTACCTGGGTCATCTCAGGGTACATTCACTTCTAGCTGCATGCTGGAGCCACAAGGATTCATATGACTGTGTGTCATTTAATGCAGCACAGTGATGCATTCCGTGAAAGACATCGATTTACATCGTGTGACTGTCATGGAACATGTTGATGCATCCCCATGCCCAGATAGTACAGGGCAGTCGCCCTGCATGGTTTCTTCATACAATGCTGCCGTATCACATGGCATGCAGTTCTACAGTGAACTTAATTTTGTTGGTCAACTTCCTAGTAAGATAACAAATATAGTATGGCTCATACATAAATGGGTGACATAGTTATCAAGTATTGTCCTGTAAGCACCTTTTGATAGGTAGTATAGATTTGCTCACAGCACCAGCAGGTGAGTAAAGCCTTGCACAATGAAGTTCAGATGGCTACAGTATCACTAGGTACCAGTTCTTCAGAGACCCCATTATAATTATCTGTGACCACCATTGTCTATGTGGACTGTCAGAGAATACCATAATTAGCTCAGGATTATAACCTGAGAAAAGGCCTCTGCCTTCTCTCTCTCTCCCTCTGTCTCCCTCTCTTGCTCATTCCCTCCCTCCCTCCCTCCTTCCCTTTCTTTCTAGTAGTGGAGTTTGTTTGTTTTGTTTATTTATGTGTGTCCCTGTGGATGCTGGGCATATATGTGACAGTGCTCATGGAGGCTAGAGGAGTGTTTCAGATCCTCTGGAGCTGGAATTGCAGGTGGTTGTAAGCCAGTAGACCTTGGTATTTGGGAGGAAAATTCTGGTCCTCTGGAAGAGCAGAAAGCACTCATAACAATTGGGCTATGTCTCCACGGAGCTCCAGTAGAGCTGTGGGAATTACTTTCTTGCCCTCTGCGCGAATATTCCTTGGCTACAGAGATATCAGAGGATTGCAGAGTTTGCTGCTAGGTTCCTATGGTTTCTCCCTGAAGCTCAAAGACCGTATCCTACTAAATATGGTTGGAATGCCACCATTGTGTCTATCTGTTACAATCCCCACTCACTTTAAATGTTTAACTTGATAGATCATAAAATTGTGTGTGTGTGTGTGTGTGTGTGTGTGTGTGTGTGTGTGTGTGTGTAGCTGAACTCTCATGTTGATCTCTTGGATTTTTGACAGAGCAGTTTGGAAATATGCCTGTTCAGTCAGACTTTTTGTGCTACCTATGAAATGGGGATTTTCCATGTGGAAAATGGAAGGAAGCAGGACAGTCTACAACAGGAAATGGAATGTGCGACATGTCCTCGGAGTCCCCAGAGCAGTGACATTGGCTGCATTACCTTGGCCAGGGCTGGAAATGCCAGCATCGCTGTCCTGCTCTGCCCTGGCCACACACTCAGTTATTTTTGGTTTGAAGGCAGAAGTTGGAGCCTGAGCCATGGTATTTTTCCTAGACAGTGGCGTCTTCCCATCCCTGCTGCCAATGACGCACATGTACAAAGCCGCTTTTACGGTCCCTGTAGATGTTAGTAAACACCCACACAGGGCAAGTTGGCTTCTTTATTTGTCCTAGGGTGTCACTTTTTCTTCTCAGGTGTGACAGGTGTTTACCTATGGTATCAAATACCAGTGTAACCTCCAAATGCTGTGTGAAAATGTCTAGAATCTGAAGATTGACAATCAGCCCTGGCGTTCAGGACCCTAGCCACTCCTGGCTACAGTATGAATTGTTACAAAGATGGTTATCTTTCCTGAGAAGCTGGGTTGCCCTTTGGGGGTTGAGCCTGTAACTCTCAATGTTTACCTTCAGTGGGCCTTGTGCATATAGCAAGGTATTAGAAAATCCATTTCCTTTTGCAGGGGAGCTCAGGAAAGAAAGCCCAAAGGGCCAGTTACCAAAGTGGAAAGAAAGCTCAGGAGTCCTGGCCTGGACCCAGCCCAATGCAGTTGTGGTTTCAAACTTGGGAGCTTTCAAATGACTATAAATGCAAAGGTCACACTGTGCTTAGCAGAGCTAGCCCCTGACTGGGTTTTCTTCTATGACTGAATGCATAATACCTCGTAGAACCTGTCTTTATCTGTAGACTTGCCATCATGGCCTTGACTGCCAGACAAGTCTTACCTCATTCCCATGCAGCCTGAGGTTGCTGGATATACCTGGTGCCATTTGCAACCAAAGTACTGGATAAACAGGTCAACCAGTTGTTTCCCATGATTCAGGTTCTTGGCCAACATTAAAAGACCAACAGGAAAAGTTAACAAAATGCAGTAATGTCTAATTGTGGTTCATTTTCATCCTAATGCTTTAAAGACAATGGCATTGACATTTTATAGAGAGGAAAATAAAGTTCATGAACCTCTGATAAGAAACACAGTCAGAGTTTAAACTCTTTGTGAGTATTAAAGACCACATGCTGTATGTCTTATAGCTTATTGGGTGGCATTTAAAATAAGTCCCAGATCTACTAGATGTACAGGAGACAAGAAGTGTGGTTTACTGTAAGCTTTACCAGGATCCATTCAAGCCAGCACACATATCTGTGTCTTCTTCTTTTCTATTCGCCACAGACAGACATTACTAATTGATCACACATATTTGTCTCTCCTTCTTTGCTGGTCTCCACAGATAGACATTACTAATTGATCACACATATCTGTCTCTTCTTCTTTGCTGTTCTCCACAGCTAGGTATTACTAATTGATCACACATATCTGTCTCTCCTTCTTTGCTGGTCTCCACAGCTAGGCATTACTAATTGATTACACATATCTGTCTCTCCTTCTTTGCTGTTCTCCATAGACAGACATTACTAATTGAGCATGGGACCCTTCCCACTGAGTCCCAGTTCATAACCTCCTTAACTTTACAGGCAGCCACTGCCAATATATTCTGGTTAGAAACTGATCCTCCATCTTGTATGGGAGAGGCTGTTAAAACAGTGCATTCTTAGGTTGTTCTAAGTGGTTGCTCTGCTATGCCCTTTCAAAGTTAAGCAGGACTGGGAAGTCTGCGCTTTGCATGAGAGGTCTCTTTTAAGGACTTTAGTTGGACGTGCTATCAAGGGCAATGAGGGAGAAAATAGCTAGTGTTAGAGAGCCGCAGCGACACAAGCACTTGAGGGCACACTAGAGTCTGCCTGGACCCTCTCCACCTCATCTTAGGAGATAGAATCCCTCCCTAAACCTGGAGCTCACTGGTTTACTGAGACTGGTCAGCAAATTCCAGGGATCCCTGTCTCACTTCCTCGACAAGATCACAGGTGAGCAGGCACCATAACACCTGGCTTTTGATGTGTGAGCTGAAGTCCAGGTTTGGGTCTTCATGTTTATATGGCAACCACTTTACTGACTGAGCCATCTTCCTACCCCTTCATTTTGCCCTATAGTCAAACGAAAGTTATAACAACACCTGAACAAATGAACAAATAACAGCAACTCATATGTATGCATATATATGAGAATAAGGCAATTCTATTTGCAAAACGAGGGGGTAGAGCTCAGGTTGTAGCTTCCTGGGCTAGCACTTGCCTGATGTGTACTGAGGTCTAGACTCCATCCCCAGCATGGCTAAAGGTTGGAAGAGGGATAATAGGAGTAAAATAGGCTAAGTAGAAATAATAGTACTCATTGAAAGAGGTAAAATGAAAACAGAACTCAGAGGATGGCAAGAAAAAAGAAAGAAAGGAAACAAAACTACATGCCTATGGTTACTCCCAGCACACATTGTATATAAAGCACTAGCTAAAAGACGTGCATTGGCAAATGGATTTAAAAACACTGTGTACTCTCTATACAGTCTAAAACAGGGCTGCTTAAGCTTGTGGCCCCGCTTTATCTGAGAATGTTTTACACAGCTTTGGGTATACAAGTAGATAAACTATGTATACAAATCAAGCATTTACTATAAATAAATCATAAATTTGTTCTAAAATAATTCTTTGATATACATACAATTTACCATTTGTTAAAGATAAAAGGACAGTTACATCATAATGTAATGAATGTGATTGCTCATTTTTACATAAATAATGATATTTTGTTTGGATATTTGATACTGTAAAGCATGAAACATTTTCAGAGTTGACTGATGTTTTATGCATACGTCTGCTTATACATTTTACACTACGATGGGAACGCTGATTATATGAGTCATAGTGTAAAATGTATAAGCAGACATATGTTTAGGGCCATTTGAGAAATTGCTGAAAATTCTGTCTTAACCTGTCAAGTACCCTTATTTTTTTTTTAATTGAAACATTCTCTTCTGGAGGGAGAAGGGATCCGCAAGACTCAAGAAGATAAAACTCAGAAGGTTCAGCAGGTTCATGAAACTTGTAAGACTCAGAGGGGGTCAAAAGGAGGACTTCCCAAAGTGTCTGTGCGGTGGACAGTTGCTGGGAGAGATCACTGCCGTTGCCTGGAGTCGTGCAGGATGCTCCAGGGAATCAACAGAGCCATCACCTGTGCTGGGTGGCCTCTCAGAGATGCAGCTGCCTTTGAGTTTCATGCACCTCTAAACAACCCCTTGCCCAAGGTGCTGTAAGCAACAGTCTCCCATCCCCCCTCCAAAAAAAAGCCATTGGTTGGCTCAGCTAGACTTGAATCATTTCTTAGGTCTGCCATTGGTGGCCCATCTAGGGTAAAGAGATATTTGTTTGAAATCCATCCAAGAAGAGTCATACAATACAATCCTAAACCAAAATCCCTTTAATTATGTTGTGGTTAATTTTTTAACAAAATTCAAGTCAGTAACTCAGACAGCAGCTTACTATCAGATGCCTGAAGAAGGGTGAGAGGGAACTGTTGCAAGTCTTTGTTTTCTGTGGGCAAACCATGATGTTTCCAGAGGAGCAGAAAACGTCATAGAAACAAAATCTCTGCAGTCGCTAGCATACCAGCTCTGCGCAGAGGGGTTTCAGATGGTGCTCCTAGCACTGCATGACGGGAAGGCAAGTGTACAATGCAATGGTCAGTGCTGTCTAGTCAGAGCAGTGAAGTCAGGTGACACAGCGGGATGCCTACTACTGGAAGCACCTCTAATTTGTTACATGTTTGATCTGTAAATTAGATTTTGGTTGCTTTGTGTTCAGAAAACTGTTACTGTTGCTATATTTCACACCTCGCCCCCCCCCCATTCTGTTATATGGTAACACATGGTATCACAACCCACAGTTTAAGAAGTTCCTAGATCTAAAAGAAACCAACCTAAGAGCTTTGGTTGACTAGATACATGTTCTCTTCAAACTCCTGTGGAACTTTCAGCCAGATAAGCTTTATCCTGGGTCATACAACACAGCCAGAACAAGCATTAGGAGCTGGGGCAATGCAAAATGTATTTCATGAGGCAATGAAATCAAACCACATATCAATAACAAAGACAACAGAAAAGTCTCCAAACACTTTAGACATTGTTTAGAAATATCTTCTTTAACTGAAACTTCAATTGAAGTTGAAAGCAGAGTTGGACCTGAGAGGATAACTCCGTTAGCAAAGTTTTTGCCTTGTAAGCAAACACCTGAGTTGGATCCACACAACCCACGCTAGAAAAAGGTCAAGCATGGTGACAACTCTGTGGTCCCAGCACCCAGGATGTGGCGGCAGGCAGATCTCTGGGGCATTCTAACCTGCCTAAGTCTAGCTCGGGGAGCTCTGGCCAGTGAGACACCTTGTCTTAAACAAACAAAGTAAAAGCAAATTGCCATTTAAGATGGCAGATAACACCTGGGGAATAATATGCACGACCAGCTCTCCTCTGACCTCCACAAGCACATGCGCACATGAGCCTGTATAGCCAACTGCACACACACACACACACACACACACACACACACACACACACACACAAACCAGAGCTGAATGGAAATGAAAGCATACCTGATGAGCATGTGTGGGGTGCATCTAGAACAGGCCTAGAAGGACGTTTATAGCGTTAGGTGTTTAATTGGAAAATAAAGAAATTCACCCATCAATATTCCGAGTTCTTACCTCAAGAAACCAGTGGGACAGAAACATACAAAGTAAGCAACAATAAGGAGCAGGAATCAATGATGTTCAAAATAAGAAAACAATACAGGAAATTAATGAAAAAAAAAGAATCTCCAAAATAAATCAACAAAATTGCTAAATCTGCAGGAAGATCGACAAGATAAAGACAGGAGACATTTTAGTGTCAGACATGACCTGGGATAGCTTAACTCCTACAGCCTTTGAAAGGATCATAACAGGACAACGAAGGAGAAATGGAGAACTTTCCTGAAGGCAACAGATTAATAAAACCCAGTAGGATAAAATAGATGACCTAAATAGGCATGTGTCTACTAAAGAAATAGGAACTTTAGATAATCACACTAAGATCCTTAGTGCTGTCCATGCGTGCACAGGAACAGAGCCATTCACAGACACATGGAGAACCCACCAGTGTTTTCAGTAAAGAATGGTTCTCCTCCATCAACAACTCTCCATTGCCAGTAGCTTCTCAGCATGTGGTAGGGATCAGAGAGCACCCACTTCATCTATGCTGGGGTTTTGACTGGTTTGATATCATGTAGGTCTTGTGTAGGTCACCAAGCAGCCATGCATTCATGAGTGTGATAGCCATGTCATGAAGACAGCACTTCTCTTACATGCTTTCTGTCTCCTCTTCCGTGATGTTCCCTGAGCCGTGGTGTGCGGGGGCGTGGGGGGGATGGTTAATACAGGAGACCCATTTAGGGCTGAGCACCCGGTCTCCTGTTCTCAGTGCTATGATCAGTTATGAATCTCTACACTGAAAAAAAAAAAACAAATACATGAAGTTGCGAGTGAGACAGAATAGGGGAATATAGAAGTGGGGAAGGAGATATAGTGTGTAGATTTGATCATGTTTCATTGTGTGTGTGTGCGTGTGTGTGTATCTTTCTCAAAAGTAATTTTAAAAAATTTTGAATTTGTAGTTGGAAGTTATAGATGTTTTTAACATGATCTAAACAGTACATGATGAATTTATCAAAATATCCAGTTACCTCATTAATATGTGCATTTGAAATGTGAGCTTATTTTTAAATTTTATTTTGTATATGTGCGCATGTGTATGAGCATGGGCATGCATGTGGCACAATGCCCATGAGGAGGTCAGGTGACGACGCTCAAGGGTCAGTCCTTGAGACAGAATCTCTCTTATTCTTTCTCCTGATAAAGAGCTTATTCCAGATCAGGGATCCTGGGAGCTGTCGGCTGATTCTCTTCTCTCCATCTTCCATCTCAAAGGAGGAATGCTGGGATTATAGTGCATGCCACAGCATCCAGCCCTTTATATGGAGTTCAAGGGTCAGATCTGGGCCACCAGGTCTGAATGGCTAATGTTGAATGCACTGAGCCATTTCTTTGGCCCCTGCACAATTTTTATGCATCAGTTTAAAAACTTTAAGCTAAAACTCAGAAAACATAATCTAAAACTACCTGGATATCTCTGGCTAAGATGATTTCAATAAACAATTTTACCAAACTCTCAAAGAAAAATTAGCCATTTTATGTAGTGTCTTATAGCAAGCTGAAAATGAAGGAACACTTTCCAAATAAGTGTAAGAAGCTGATATTGCTCTGATACTAAAATATACAAAAATATAACTTAATATCTCTCAAGATAATTAGAAAATTAAATCCAATTGTGTGTGTGTGTGTGTGTGTGTGTGTGTGTGTGTGTGTGTGTGTGTATGTGTATGGGGGGGGAGAAAGAGAGAGGGAGAGAGTGAATGGATGAATAAAAATGCAAAGCTATGACCAAGGGGATTTATTTCAGGTAAACAAAATTGGTTTAATTTCAGTTTATCAATTTGTATGCTATGTCAACAGCCTAATGAAGGAAAATCATATCCATTCGTATACAAAATTCATTTGTCAATGTTTCTAACTTCTATTGTCTTCTGCTCATGGTAACAACCTACATCATTTGGGAACATGGGGAATGGTCCTCAGCTCTCCAAGAGCATCAACGAAACAGGCACAATTAATGCTCTGAACAGCAAAGACTGAACCTTTCTACAATGGAAAGAGCCTACACATCTCTAAGTCATATACAGGATTTGTCTGGTGAAAATCACATGCCAAACTGTAAACCAGAGGAGGCTGAAGAGACACAGCGTTCTGGGACTGAAGACTTAACATCGTAAAGAAGCCAGTTAGTTCTCCCAGCGTTGATCTGTAGGTTCAATGCTGTTCTTATCAAAATGTTAGCACCGCTTTCCTGGCAGACATAAAAAGAGAGATTCTCAAACTCTCAAGGAAAACGATGGGCCCTAGAGTGGCCAAAACCATCCGAGAAAATGAACACTAGAGGGGAACATGTCATGCTCCTGATTCTGATCTCCCTCCGTAACTGAGGTATTCTCTTGAAGGAACAGAAACGTTATTCAGTGAGTAACAGGGAACCCAGAAAGAGTCACACAAATATACCTGGTTTTTAACAGAAATACAGAAGCGACTTAGTGCAGGTTATCATTTAAAAGAAATATGTTGCAAAATTCAGACATCCATTGATGAAGAAAAAAGAGCCTTGACATAAATGTCATACTTGCCCCCCAAAACTTACCTCAGAATGACTTATGAACTTCAGTGCAAACTACTCCACTTCCAGGAAATAAGTCATGGGAGGCAAGCCTGGAAACTGGGGCTGGGCAACGTTCTTAGCTCTCACAGAACACCATCCAAGCCAAAGAAAAGGCTGGAATCATCAGTGTTGAAAGCTTTGCTGTGTGAAAGGCCCTCTTAATAGTATTAAAGACATTCAGTAAAAATAATTTACAGTAAGCTGTAAACAGTCCTGAGAACATGGTGGAAAAGCCCCAACAGGCATTTCATAGAAGAGAACAGGGCGCAGGACGTCTGGATAGAGAGGAAGTGCTTCAATGTCAGCATCATTGACGGGCAAATGTTGTTACCACACACGACTAGACGGCTACAGCAAGAAGAGGGACATCAAGTGCTGGCCAAGCTGCAGAAAAGCGAGTCACTCCCACGTTACTGGTGAAAGTATAAAATAACAGAGCTTCTCTACAAAACAGTTTGGAGATTTCTCTTAAAATTAAAACTGCCCAAGCTCTTGGGAGGAAGAAGCAGGAAGCTCAAGAGTTTAAGACTATCTTCAACTGCATAGCTAGGTCAAGGTCAGTGAGGAATACATGAGACCCTATCTCAAACCCTGGAGCTTACCAAATGGTACAGCGGTTAAAGTCCTGTGCACTCACCCCAGAGAACTGATGATACCGTTGCCTAGAACCTTGCATGTATACGTTAAAGCAGTTGTCCTTATAATTGTCCCCAAACTAAAACTACCTAATCCTCCAGTGGGTAAACAGTTAAACTGTGGCTCATCCATTTCCTGGACTACTACCTACCAATTAAAAGTGTTTGAATTCTAGATAGACACAGAAACTTAAATAAACCTCAAATTATGCTGAATTAAAAAAAAAAAAACAAGCTCCCTTTCAGACGAATAGGCAGTATGTGGTTTCATTCATATTACAGCTGTGAGCTAGCATAATTGGAGGGATGGAGCTGAGATTGATGGTTGTTAGGGCTTAAGGGATAAGGGAGAGTGTGGGTAAACCCATAAAGGAAAGTGTTGGTGATGGAAAGCTAAGCTTTCCGATGGTGGCAGGAATTACACAGGGCTGCATGTGTTCAACTTGTATTCAGCTGGAGCCAGACACCCTACAGAGAACATGGCTTACTGGAAAATCAGAACAGGTTCTGTGGGATGTGGTGATTGCAAACTTTTGATCTCCATTATCGTGTGGTGGTACGGGATAATTGTCTGTATTCTGTCAATCATGTTTTAAATAAACGCTGATTGGCCAGGCAGGAAGTATAGGCGGGTCAACCAGACAGGAAAGAGAGGCGAGGCAATGAGACCAGGAGAATGCTGGGAAGGAGGAAGCCCATTCCTCCTCACTCCTGCGCAGACCATGGAAGCAGCAGGATGTGACCTGCCCTGCTGAAAACGGTACCGAGCCATGTGGCTAACATAGATAAGGATAATGGGTTAATATAACTTATAAAAACTAATACTTAGCCTGAGTTAATGGGCCAATCAGTTTATAACCTAATGCAGACTCTCTGTGTGATTTTCTTTGGGACCTAATGACTGTGGGACCTGGTGAGAGGACATAAACCAACCAGGCCCTACATGTTACAGTGTGGTGATGCAAGATGTCACTGAGGAAGACCGTGTCTAAGGTGCAGAAATCCTGCATGTGTTTGGATTTTCAACCTTTGTTAAATTTATGACTATTTTAAATTTAAGAATTTTTCTTGAAAAAGAAAATAGAGAATTGCCTTGAGAGACCATCCAGTGGTGTGGTAGAATGGTCTGTATTCTGTCGATTATATTTTAAATAAACACTGATTGGCCAGTAGCCAGGCAGGAAGTATAAGCAGGACAACCAGACAGGAAGTAGAGGCAGGTCACTGAGAATAGGAGAATTCTGGGAAGAAGCCCATTCCTCCCCAGTCCTATCCCAACCACAGAAGAAGGAAGATGTGACTGCCCCACTGAAAAAGGTACCGAGCCATGTGGCTAACATAGATAAGAATAATGGGTTAATATAAGTTATAAGAGTTAATAAGAAGCCTGAGCTAATGGGCCAATCAGTTTATCATTAATACAGACCTCTGTGTGAGTCTTTGGCACCTAATGACTGTAGGAACCAGGCAGGACAGAAACCTCAGTCAACAATCCAGCCTATACCTCCTACTAGGGATTTCCACAGGTAGGTAGAGGTGGGCATCTGTGCTTTTCAGAACACAGATGGCTCCCACGTACAGCCACATTTGTGAATCTGTGCTTACTGGTGTGCGTGGCTGTCATGACCATTGTCATCCTGCCCTCACAGTGACAGCAAGACTTACAGAGCCCTTGCTCTGTGCCCTTCCATTTGAAGCACTTAACCTCCACCCTCACATCTAACCATCAGCAGCTCTTGCTGTCCCACATTTACTGCTATGGTCAGGACATCTTCCAGTATGGATCAGCTGGCCCAGATGCATGATCCTGAAAGTGGAGAAAGTAGAGTCTCCTTATCCTCACCCATTAGCACTGAATTCCCTTCGGAAAGACTCCTGGATTGGCATGGTTCTGGTTCGTCAAGGAGCCCGAAACCTCCTTGACTTTTCCCCATAACAAAAGGAAATGGAGACTCGAAGATGGAGAGGAGGGTGTTGCTCTTGACTGTGTTCATAGTTCTCAACAGGGTGGTCCCTTTGCTGGAGCAAGCTAAGAGGAGCGGACAGCAGACGTTGGAAAGCCTTTCTAGTTGTGGTCTTTAGATTTTGAATTCCTCTCCCTCCTCCCTGACGTACCTTCTAGATGTAGATGTGTGTGCTGTAGTTGTGATACTATAAGTCCATTTGAAACCCAGAGCATGTCCACCAGGAGAGACGGAACAGGAACATAGGCCCAAGGCTTGCAGGACTCAGCCAGCCATTGACACCTATCCACACAGCTAGTAGGAAATACAGCATGCGAGGCCTTGCTGGACACACTGGGGGCTGTGGTTTCAATATGCTCCAATGGGAGGTGAGTCCTTCTCAAGGAATGGCTCACTCTGGCCATGTGTAGTCTCTTCTTCTGCATTCTGCATACATCAGTTTCTGTCCAGTTTCCACGCTGAGTTGAAGAGGCTGAAGCCCCAACAAGAGGAGTCCTCCCGCTCTTGAACTTCTTGACTTTCATCCTGGTGAACCCAAATAAACATCTGCTCTTTGTAAACTGGCCAGCCTCAGAGTTCTGTTACCAGAAAACCAAGACATGGAGGTTGACTCAGGAATTGTTACAAGGAAGACATTACAATGGAGGCCCATCCTCGTGTGAATCCCTTGATTTTGTTTGACTTACTGGTCTGGCAGCAGGGTCTGCAGAGTGAATTGCAAGTCAGGCTAATATCTGGCAGGTGGTTGCATTATCTTTTTGGGTGCCTGGGTCAATCTGTTCCACAACTTGACGTGTCCTGAAAGAGAAAAAGTTTTGAATGCTCAAAAGAGATGTTTCTATGCCTGTGACATTGCCGGGAGCAAACCTGACTTGGGAATGAAGGGTAAAGGACAGAGGAGGAGTGAAGGAAATCTGCTCTACCATCCTGCACACTCCAGAGGCACCATTCACACAGACAGGTGTCACTCACAAGCCAGAGTCAGCACTGATGTGATATGAAGACAACTAAGCCCAAGGCTACTGATTCCACAGGACCCAGAACCAAGCGACAAAAGCAACCAACATTCAGAGGTGACCAAGTTTCATAATATTCCTCCTGAGGTTCGAATCCCCATCACACATCCTCTCATTGATCCCTGCCAGTCAGTCCCTGATCTGTTCTCAGTTCCCCTTTGTGGCTGAAACAGTGGCTTTATTTTCTTACAGAGTTAACCCTTCTCTTGATAATCTCAAAATAGAGAAAATGTTTGCTGACATGCGGTCCCTTTCCTGCCTTTAGTCAGTTAAACCTCACTGAAATTTTACCTGGGTGGAAAAATTTTACCTTTTTGCCTCATGAGTGAAGAGAGGTGACCGGAGATAAAGGGCAGGAGGCAGAGAGTGGTGAGTCTCTGCCCTGCCAGAGTTGTCGAATTTGGTAATTCAAGTTGACAGAGTTGAAATCAAGATAAGCATTAAAGTTGTTTTGAAAGAAGACAAAGGACAGAGATGGTGCAGTACCCTTAGACTTTGATACCCACTCCTCTGCACAGGTGGAGCTGAGTCCCATGGAGGCTGGGTGCCATGCAGCCACAGGGTAAGAAAACTCAACAATCAGAGGAGCTGCAACATGGTTTTGACCCTGGAAGTGGCTTGTTTTGGGGAGCTGTGGGACCTACTGTAGGGACCTCCCTCTATCAACCCTGGGAGGCTTTTTGTCTGAACCGCCTCTCCTATCTCTTGATGAGACTTTGTGGGCAGGGTCCCTTTCCTGTTTTAATAACCTATTATCAACTACAAAGTTGCTGCTAGTAAAAATATCAATTATCACTTATGCAAGACCTGGCATTGCTTGAAACCACATTCCAGCCTCAGAACACCATAGCTGCTGTGAGCCAAAATTCAGAGAGGGTTTGAGGACAACTTGTGTACACAGTCATTAAGTCAGCCAAAAGAATATATTTTTATCCTGTAAGTTAAATGCCAGCTAAGCAGTAGTGATTAACTGCAAGAAGCTGTAATTTATACTGGGGAAAGTGGTGAATACTTTCTAAGCCATAAAAAGTATTGCTTAAGGCAGGGGGAAGGAATATAAAGTCCCGAAAGGTTCAACTGTGTGGAAATGTCAGAAACAGTCCCTTGGTCTAAATTCTTTTATATTTACTTTATTTTATATGTATGGATATTTTAACTGCATGTATATATGTGCACTCTGTGTGGGATCGGTTCCTGAGGAGGTCAGCAGGAGTTATTGGATCACCCGGAGCTGGAGTTACAGATGAGCCACCATGAAGGTGCTGGGAATCGAATCCAGGTTTCCTGCAAGAGCATCAAGTACTCTAACACCAGGCCAAACTAGCCCTTGGTTTTAGAAAAATTATGAGTCTATACAATGTCCCAAGTTTTTTGAGCAATTTATAGTCACAAACTCACATAGCCATGCGCTGCATACTATTTTAGTGGAGGGTCCAAAACTACACCATGTATATGACCCTGGTCCCTAAGGATATATCACAAATGACATAAAGCCACCGTAGTTTGTGGAGCACACAGTCTATGGTGATGTTTGTATGATGGCAGAATTGCCTGATGATTCATTTCTCAGATTGTCCCTGGTCATGAAGCAAGCAGCACGCAGAGGTGTTTAGTCACTAGTGTGATCGTCACTTCTGAGAAATGATCCACCTCAGAGTGGAGGCGAAGAGAGATTTGGGCTTTTTGAGTGTATCCAGAACGTGCTAACATGACTTCCCTTTCTGGTCTCACCCAAAATTTGGCTTTCTGATTGGAAAGAAAGGTCACTCTGAGTTTTGGCTTTGACTAATCAATCTAAAGTATGCTGAAGTTTGTTTATTTACTGGTCTATACTATGGTAGACCACAGACTTCTAAGCATGTTAGAACTACCTGGGAACACATATGAATCCAAATGTTGAAGTCATGCCTCATACCAATGAAGTCAGATATTCAGACTGTAGGAGCTAGAACCCAGTGCTTCTTTGGGCTTTCTAGATTAGTCCAAGGTATAGCCACATTTGAAAGTCAATGCTTTCTAGAAACTAAACTTGATCTTTCTTGGTCTCCTGAATCTAGAATCTGCCTTCCAAGTTCTGTAGTCTCTCCCTGGTTGGAAACTCTGTTAGGCTGGATATAAACTGCTTTGGGCCTGGAATACACATTTGTATTGATAAATTCTCATGGAGCTCACTGAGATGCTCGCTCTGGAAGTGGGGTAACCCCCCATTTCAGACTCACACATTTTTATGTCAAGTGTCCTCTAAGACCCTTTATCTGTGGATGGTCTAATCTCTAACTCTGTGACAGAGGTCAGAACAGCAGAATAGCCCAGGAATAAAAACACTGTGTTCTTGAGAACAGCTACAACAGGGGTTGCTGTTGTACATCCTGTGATGTAAAAGTGCCTACTGTGGGGCGGGGAGTGGAGAGTTCAGCCCATGGGAAGCTTATCCACTGAGGGAAAGCTCAGTGGGGACCGGCAGCCCACTGCCTCAGCTTCCCCGGTTGGTTTCTGCTGGACTGGGTGTTTTGAGTACCCAAGTTGATATTGTTTTGTTATGTTGTCTGGCTAGCTAGTTGGTTACCTATCTGTCTGTCTGTCTATCTATCATCCATCCATTATTGATCTATCTGTCTGCCTGTTTATCATCTATCCATCATTGATCTATCTATCTACCTACATCTATCTTCTATCCATCCATCTATCTATCTCTTTTACATTGGCCTGCTATATATTTAATAAACTCACTTATTGAAAGCCATATAGAACAAGCCATACATTGGCATGTTATATATTTAATAAACTCACTCATTGAAAGCCATATAGAATCAAGGGCCATATAGAACAGAACCTTGAAGGAACATAGCATTCTCCCCTTGGAAATGTGACTTTTGACCTGCACAACCTGAATAAGTATCTTTCCTGGATTCCCTGGTATGGTGACTCTCGGAAACTCCCAGCTACTTCAGGAATATAGGTGAAGGGAACAGCACCCAGGAGGGCAAAACTCTTTCAGAGAAATTCTGAGATCTAGACAGGTTGCTTTGTTTTCCAAGAGTCCATGTGTTCCATCAACTTGCAAATACTTAACCAGTTTCTCTATGTGGTTAGCTCTGGGCCCTGCTGTCAGAAGTTGCTGAGCTGTTGAAATATAAAAGAGAATAACAAATCCCGCTATTCAGGATGGCTCTGAAAGGCATGGAGAGAGGGACTGTGATGGTCAGAGTTCAGGGCCATTCCTCTGCCTGAAAGATGGAAAGGACCTGGGCTCAGAACGGGACTGTGCTCACATGAGCCAAAGGCATGAACCAAAGCCCCTGACACTGGCCGGTTGTGGAAATCATGAAGGGGCTGAGGTTGTACTATGCCCTGTGATGAACACTTCACAGAATGTATATTCTGATTCCCACTCTCTCCACACCTCCTTGACAGGATGGAAAGGGCAGAGTTCAAATAATAAGTCTATAAAGACCCCCTGGTGACCACTTTCATAAAAGGCCATGGGGTGATAGTCATTAGGAACAGGAAGCCCCTGTCCTTAGAATCGCTACCGTTTAGAGCATCCTGTGCCCTTTGATGTCCTCAGCAGGCCTTTGAACTTTGAGAGGAAGCAGTTCTCCCCTTCTGCAGCCACTCCTGCTGTCAGGTAATCCCCTCCCCTCCTCACCGGCCTTTGAAGAGACAGGAAATGCTGGGGTCTGGATTCCCATGCCCATTAAAAGCCTGCACCAATGAGGAGGGTACAGAATCTAGAAGCTATGGGGGTGGGGGAGGGTTTCATCTTATACCCCTTGGTAGCCTTTAGATTTCCACCTCATTCTGAGTGTTAGGTAATTAATAAATTAACCAGCTTTACAACTAGCCCCTTTCCCATTCACTGAGAGATCTAGCGGTTGCCATTGGGGATTAAATCTAAGCTTTTGGGAATCAAAGTTGCTAGATCTAGGTGAACTTGAAACTAATAAAGAATGACATAAACCAGTTTATCATAATCATACACACACACACACACAAACACACGCACACATACATGCATTGCACACACACGCATGCACAATGTCAGAGAAAGATGTCTAGTGCCCTGTTATGTTACTTTTCACTTTATTCCTATAAGACAGAGTCTCTTAATGAACCTGGCGCTTGCTGGGTTTTGTGTATGTGTGTGTGTGTTGTTTTGTTTTGTTTTTAGCTATGTTGGCTAGTTAGCAAAACACCAGCCATCCTTCTCCCCTCCCTCCTGCTGGAGTTACAGGTGCACAGCCACACCCAGCTATTAGAGTGCCCTGAATTGTAATTCAGGTCCTCAGGCTTGCATGACGACACTTTACTCACTGATCCATCTCTTAGCCCCACCTTGATCATTTCTTCTAAGTTGACATACTTGTCCCCTGTTTTATAATGTCCTCGGTCACCTGGGTTGGCAGCTCAGAGGCTCTTTAATTCCTTCACTCTCATGGATGAATGTGCCTAAAATGAATAAAGTCATTGTCTCCTTCATAGCCACCATGCCCTAGTAAGCCCATTCCTTTAGAATTCCTAATGCTGTGACCCATTAATACACTTCCTCATGTTGTGATCCTCAACCATAAAATTATTTTGTTGCTACTTTATGACTGTAATTTTCCAATTGTTGTGTATCATAATGTAAATATCTGATGTACAGGGTATCTTGCCCTGAGAACACTGCTTTAGAAGGAGATCTCTGTGTACCAAGCACATCAGGGCTGTGTCTTTCAGGTAGAGAGCATTTGACAAGTATATATTGAATGACTAGCTAGTTATGGCTACCTCTTTTTAGTCAGGGATGATGAAACTGAGGTGCAGAGGTGTTGCTAGCCAGGAGAGAGGATAGATCCTCCATTCTTTGTCCTTCCTTTTTACCTTTTCTCTGTTTCAGCATGATCAGGTGAAGTTTGGGTAATTTAGAGTTAAAATTCTACTTGATATGATTGCCTTATATGTGTATAAAAATACAATATAGATCTAGGCACAGTTCATATACCTCATGTCTTCTGTCATGTCTTGACTGCTTCAATGAGAGAGATAGTATACATTATACATATAATACCCATTTTTTTTTACCCACCGTGATGTTCCCAATTATAGCAAATAACACCAATACGCTATTGATCCCATATGATGGAGAGGCTGTGCTCCTGAGAGCTATCTCTGGGCTCTTCATCCCTCCTCAAGCATTCATTCCCCCAAACCAGCCTAGACAGTTTTGAGGAAAGGCCAAACCTGACACCTATTTCTCTGTTACCTTTCATCAAAATTCAAGAGATTTTGAAAGACAGGTCAGCTCAGAGCCAGCTGAATCCAAAACTTACAACACGGCAAATCTAGAACACCTAGCCATCTCCTTCCGTATCTTCAGTCTCCGGTGGAGGTGAGTAGTGTAGTGCATTGTGGGAGTTCTTTCTTGACCCCTCCATGGTATGCTTTGAGGTTTCTCGTAGCAAAACCAGAAAAGGTGTGCTATTTTGTTTAAGATAAGACCCATCCAAAGTCATTGTTATTCTCGTGTCTGACATATGTGACATGAGGCCCATCCATCTGTGCCCTTGACCTCACAGTCGTTTAGACTTAAAAGGACTGTGTGCTTAATGCCACACACTTTTGTTAAATATAACATTGCCAGAAATAATACATGCCCTGGAACACAAACCTAAAATAACATGGAATTTTCAGTCAGGTAATCTTTAATTTAAACTAAAAATAACCTAAACAGTAGTTTATATAAACCCTCAAGGAACAGGACACCCGCCCACTGCCAGTTCATCTAACTGTAAGACACTTAGTTAGCATTTGAACCTTTCAAGCCAGATCAAGTGTGAGCTATATTAGACACAAGCCCCAGAAAGCCAAGAATCCCACCCTTGGCTGGCCCTGCTGACTAGAACATTCCTTTGGGAAGGCCACTGCTGAGGCCAGCAGAGGGAAATGCTCACAGCAAGTGTCCTGCTCCTGGAGAGAGAGCTGCTGTGGGGAGCATGGCCTTGTGGACGGCACCATCTCTGAGTGCTTGTACAGCCAACCTGTGTGTCTCCTGAGGGTCCAGGTTCAATGGCCAGGACCATCTGATAGTGAAGGCCAAGGAACATCTTTCATTTATAGCTGACTTAATCACCATAGAGAGTGGGATGCAGTCCTGGGCTAAACCTTCATCCTGGTTGAGATCAAGGGCTCAGCTCTCCTTGGTGGTATTCCTAAACAATATCCTTGTTTGAAAATCCATCTACTGTCAAATATATTTTTGTAAACTTATCCACCACACAACAGCAACAAAGAAAAGCCCAAGACAAACCCTTATATCCATCGCCTGCATCAGTCATTCTGTATAATCTAACCTACACTTTCTTGTTCTTATTTCTGTATGCTATGTTATATCCACATGTTCATTTTTGCATATATGTTACAGGTAGGATCTGTATATGAGAGAGAACATGTATTTTCTTTTCTTTCTGAGATTGTATGACCTCAATTAATATTATATATTCTAAATCCATTCACCATTTATTTTCCTGAAAATGTGTGATTTTAACTTTCATTAGAGCTAAATATTCCATTTTCTAGATGTGTCAGATTTTCATTCATCTTTTCCTTTGTTGGAGACCAAGTAGGTTGGCTCCATGTCTTTGCTATGACGAGTAAAGCAACAGTGAACATGGGTGTACAAATACGTCTATTGTAAGATCTGAATTTCTGTGGGTATATTCCCTGAAGTGAAATAGCAGGATTCTCTGTGTTCATTGAGATGAATAAACTTTGGGTCTGGCTGATCTTTCTGCATAATTTTTTCTTTAGTTGTAACTTCTTTCCAGTAGCATTACTTATTAGAAAAGAAAGAAAATTCTTCTGGGGGCTGCTTGGGAGATACCTGCTGGGGAAGCAAAGGTGATTGGCAGAGGTCAAAAGTAGAGCAGGTTACCTGGTGTGTTGTTTCTCCATAGGACTGTGGCCCGCCCGGTACATGAGGCAGAAGATGCTGTGGGCTGATTGACAGAGGGGTAGAGGAGAGGCTATAGGAAACTCCTATAGGCAGAGCTGAGGTTCCCAGAGGGATTTAACCACTTTTGAAAATAAGACTATGTATAGTTGAGAGATGTCAAATGTGATCATAGTTGCCGTGTTCTTCATGCCGTAACTGGCAAGGTGTTCTATCCTTGAGATTGTACCACGAGAATGGGTCCTCTCTGTCAGAGGGTCTGAAAGGTATCAGAGGCAAGTGAGTTAGGTAACTGGGGCTCCTAAGTTAGTCCCCAGAGTTAGTCTGCATTACACACCAGGTGCCCTACTTTGAACATGCTCTTCCCAGTGGAAGCAAGGAGATAGGTGCCTAGCCTTTACACAGCAATGGAGGAAAAGACTTGGAGAACATGACACAGAGAGAAAGGAACATTTCTTGAGGGAGCATTAATGTTTTCAAAAAGCCCAGGCTTCTGCAGTTCTGATCTGAGTCCTCAGGGAAGTCATCTGGAGACTAACACAGGGTCTCCGTTGGCTCACTCACCTGCCTTTCAGACCCTCTCCTGCCAAAGCTGTAGTCGTGTGTGGTGCTCAAACCTGTCGTTATAAAACACAAGCTGGAATTATGTTTGTTTTTTTTTTTAAATGAGGTATTTTATTTGCTGAGGTCTGTCAAAGTTTTCAGATGTACCTATTAAAAATATGACCAGCTTTACTTAAAACTATATTGCATTTTAGGTGGTCAGCTGTTATGAACTCTGGTAAGTGTACGTGAAACTCCATTTTATTCCCTCAAAACTTAGTACGAAGCAGAAAGAGAAGCCGGGTGGGGGGGGGGATAAACATGTAGAAAAAGTGATGAATGGATTTTACTTAGCATAGTGTCTTCAGAGTTCATTCATGTTTTTGTAGGCAAAATGATGAATTCCCTTTGTTGTTGTTTGGAAACCCGCTGTGTAGACCAGGCTGGCCTTGAACTGATGAGATATCCAGCTGCCTGTCCATTTGTTTAGGCTGAGTAGTATTCTGTTGTATGTAAAGAGCACATTGTGTTTGCCCATTCATCCACCACAGGATATTGTCTGTTGGGGTCTGGTGCCAGCCCAGACCCTAAATTATTTCTCCAGACAAGCCGGAGAAGCGTGGGATTAAAGACACAACTCACATGGCTTTATCAGGAGGGAGATTTTCAGTGATCCCTCATGAAATCCTGAGTTCACATCCTGAAAATTCCTCTGCATTTATTCTCCATACAGCCTTATATACCAAAACGTAAACTGAGGGGGAAATTCACTAGCGTTCTGTTTCCTAGGTAACCAGGTGAATGGCTGTGGTCACGTCCACACCTTCAACCATACTTTTCTACGCCGTCTCTGTCACGTCTTCCTGCTCTGTAGGCCACCTCTGTCATGTAGGTCAAATTAACATCTCTTTTCAGGCATCCTCCAAATTACAAAGAAAAAGCAGAACAACCTCCTGAGCCTTTGTTAGGGATGGTGAAAGGCTAGGTGACCACCTCCTGTGCAGCAGGTGCAAACTGTGGCCTGGGATTCTGGTTGCCATACCATGGGGATACAGTTGTCTTCGTTTGCTCTCTACCGCTGTGATAGCCACCATGACCAGAAGTCACTTGGGGAGGAAACAATTTGCTGGACTTAGATGTCTGATCACTGACCATCACTGAGGGAAGCCAAGGCAGGAACTCAAACAGGCCAAGAACCCGAAGAAATGGATGACTGCTGCTTTCTGGCTTGCTCAACCTACTTTCTTATACGACCCAGGACCACCTGTTCAGGGGCAACATCAACCATAGTGGCTTGGACCCTCCCACATCAATCAACCATCAAGAACACACCACAGGTCTGCTCACAGTCCAAGCTGATGGAGTCCTTTTTCTCAGTTGAGGTTTTCTCTTACCAAATGACTCTAGCTTGTGTCAAATAGACAAAAACCCAACCTGCACAGACAGACCTTTAGGCTGTTTTCATGTTAGCTAGTGTCATCAGTATCAAAATAATAAACCTAGGAGTGCTGATCTCTGAGCTCTTAATTTTACTTTTTGGAGGGGATAAATACTCAGAAGTGAAATTGCTGGAGCATACAGTAGTTTGGGACTATGTTTGGTTCTATGTTGCCGTTTTCCATAGCAGCAAATACCCTGTCTTGCATCCTGGCCATCACATACAGGGGTTCCAAGTACTCCACACCTTCATAGGCACTGGCCCCAGCATGACACACATTAATGACAGCCCCTTGGGTTCTGGTTGGCATCACCCTGAAGCAAATCAGGTGCCATTGAGAGCCTCTTCTTCATAGACCTGATGACTTATATATTGTCTTTGGAGAAATCGCTATTTGAATCTTTAGCTTCATTTCAAGTTCAAGTTATTAGGAGATTTTCTTTTTCTTTTTAAATTTTTTTTTATTATTTTATATTTTGCAATTGATTTACAGGACCAGCTTGTGTATTTTGGAAATAAAACTCTCATGTTGTGCTAAGTCAATGGTTCTCAACCTGTGAGTCATGACCCCTTCGGGATCACATGCCAGGTATTTACATTACAATTCATAACAGTAGCTAAATTATAGTTAAGAAATAGCAACAAAAATAGTTTTATGTTGTGAGTCATCACAACATAGGGAACTGTATTAAAGGGCTGCAGCATTTGGAAGACTGAAAACCACTGTACTATGTGAAGTGAGCCAGTCACAGAAGTAAAGGACTGTAGAGTTCACTTATGATATAAGAATGCAATGGTGGTGATCATTGTGGAGGGACCAGCATGCACTTCGCTGATGGAAGGCGAGGAAGGTCCGAGAGCTGCTGCGTAGCCCATGAATGTAGTCGGCACAACTAGCTTGAATACCTAGGAAGTTAAAATAAATAATGTTAAAATCTCTTGCCACCACAGCAAAAAGTTTAGAAGAAGTAAACCTCAGGGCTGGGGGATGTGGATTCATAGACAGTGTTCGCCTACCATGTGCAAGGTCCCGGGCTCAACCCTGACAACACAAAATGAAACTGTGTCAAGTTCGTTGATTTTTGGCAGGGTACTACAGTCTGCACCTTTAATCCCAATGCTTGAGAGACAGAGGCGGGTGGATCTCTGTGAGTTCAAGGTCAGAACTGGTCTATATAGTGAGTTCTAGGCCAGCTAGTGCTATAAAATGAAACCATATCTTAAAAAAATAAAAAGTAGCCAGGCAGTGGTGGCACACACCTTTAATCCCAGCACTGGGAGGCAGAGGTAGGCAGATCTCTGTGAGTTCAAGGCCACCCTGGTCTACAAAGCAAGTTCCAGGACAGCCAGAACTGTTACCCAGAGAGACCCTGCCTCAAAAACCAAAAATTAAGCAAAACAAAATTAAAAGATAAATAAAAAGTAATCCCCCCAAAAGAAGGAAGGCTATTATGTGAAACTATTTGAAGGTTGCTTTTCTATATATTCACACATAAGTAAACATTTTCTGTTGCCTACCAGAAAAGAATTATTAAAAAAAAGAACAGTTGCATTGAAAGAAAGATAGAATTCACTTTATACAACCAAATGACCATAGGCCTATATCTAAATTTTTCTCATTAGACAGAATTATTCAATCTTTTCTTATGTCTTTCTTTAACCCTTAACGTTTAGGAAAGTGGTACCCACTCAGGAGGGATATATGATGATTCTCATCCTGCCTTGGTATGAAATTAATTACACCTGTCACAAATACTAGGTATCTGATATTTTGGGCACAATGTGCAGTATCAAATAGATGAAATATTTATCTGTCCTTGCTAGAGGCCAGTCCTGATGAGAAGCTGTGCTGAGGGCTGGGTTAGGTGGGAGGAGAACCCCCCATGAGAACCTCCAGAGCTTTATAAAGAACATCGCTATGAGGTAGAGGGGCCAGCAGCAGCAGGAGGAAGCAGCACTGGCTCTTGGGTCCAACATAAGCTGGTCAGCTGACCAGTTAACTGGAAAACTGGTCCGGGTAGAGAAGAACCAAAAAATTATACTTAGGTGCTTTAAACAGTTTAACTTAAACTTTATAAAACATGTAGATTGTGTTATAGTTTAATAGCAAATGTTTTGATATTTATTTGTTTTGTTTTGTGTTCCTGTTTTGTGATTGAGAGGCAAGTCTTTCTGGTCGGGGTATCTGCCCACTGGGACTCACTATTGGCTTCCTATATGCTAGCATACTCTTAATGCAAGTGTGAACCTAGTTCTCCCATCCCCCCTTTCTTTTATCTTGTGGTGGTTTGAAGGAAAACGGCCCCCAAAGGGAGTGGCTCTACTGGGAGCTGTGACCTTGTTAGAGTGGGTATGGTCTTGTTGGAGGAAGTGTGTCACTGTGGAGGCAGGCTTTGAGGGCTCATATATGCTCAAGCTGAACCCTGTGAGACAGACAACTTCCTGTTGCCTGCAAGAGGTAGAACTCTTAGCTACTATGCCTGCATACCACCATGTCTCACCAAGATGATAATGGACTGAACCTTAAGTGTAAGCGTTCTCCCAATTAAATGTTTCTTTTTATAAGAGTTGCCATGGTCATGGTGTCTCTTCACAACAATAGAAGCCCTCACTAAGAATATCCTTTCCTTGTTCTTTCCTCCCCTCCCCTTTCTCTCATTGAGCCTAAGGACTTGTGTGGGCTAAGCTAGTGTTCTACCACCAAGTCACCACTGCAGTCACTCCAATCTCTTTCCTATATGTATTTCTATATGCAGCAGGAAAGTAAAGCCTCTCATGACACAGTCTAGGGCTGGATGTGTGTGATTTATTCTCCATCTTTTACTGTTCTGCCATAGAACATGGTAGCTATGTATTTTAGTTACCAGCCACATCAGTTTTCATGGAAACAACTTTACCTTCACCCTCATATTTCATTGCTCAATACAACATGAAATCCCATGATTGAGGTAATGGGTATCACTGGCATGTGAAGGTTGGAAAATTCAGTGAACCATCCTCAGCTGGTGGAAACAAATGGATAAACCTTGCTAGCCTAAGACTCAGGATGCCTGAGCACCAGGCAGTATGTTCTCCAGAGTATATGGCTTTGGCTGGGATCAGGCGAGGGTAGCATCTACACAGGCAAACCTGTAGCAGTGACTATGGGATACAGAAAGCATAGTGTGACCTGCTGGGGAGTCCTCAGCATGAAGGAGCAAGCAGGGGGATATTGAGAGGGAACTGGGACTCAGAGAAAGCTTTCAGAACCCTTGCTCATCATGATCTCCTCTCCCAGGCTGATGATGACATCTTTTGTCCATCTTCTTCTGACACATTCCCTGGCACTTGAGAAACATCTAATATTCTTGAATGAATCAAAATGTGTGGTTGTATTTTTTCTTTGTAATTACCCCCAAAACAAAACAAATAAACAAACAACAACATCAAAGGGCTCCCTAAAGCACACTGGCTTTCTCTCCTGGAAATCGTCAGGGAGCTGTGGGGAAGCTTGTGTGTTCTGCACCTCCGCTCATCCCAATGTGGGCGTACGGATAAACTAAGGTCATTGTTAGGTCAGACTCCCATCTAGAGGTACCCCACAGGGTTCCTCAGGTACAGTTTCCAAAGAAAGTGACAGTACTATAGTACCTGATGGTACCCAGGGAACGCGGGTCATTGGGGGTCTTCTCTTGTTTCTTGTGAATGGGGAAGGTTGTTTTAGTAAATAAGCAAAAACATGAAGAGAGATGAAAGATAGCAAAAATACAGTCATTCTTGAGTTTGAAGCACTGAAGCCACAGTCTTCAGGAACTCAAATCTCTGGCGTTTTCCACTGGGTCTCAGCAAAATATGGCTCGTTTCTAATGAGTACAAAGATTTAGACACTAACAGAATGATACTTAGTGTGAGATATTAGGTCAGCTCATCAGAAAATGAGACTTTATTAACTATCTTGGACTTTATTAACTATTGTGCTTGCCATTAATCATCATGATTAAGAATTTATTCATTCATTCATCATGAATTCCCTTTGCTTAGTTTCCATGCCTTCTGTAGTCAGACCACCCTAGTTCTGTATAAACTGACTATGGTCTGCAGTGTATGAACGTTATCACCTCCGTCACTCTCTGTGCTTTCATTGATTAAACTTGACCTAGAATTGAGGCATGTGTGACACCGCACTCCACTCTTTCTCTTTCTCTCTGAGCAGCCTGGGAATGAACCACGACGACGACCACTCATCTTGTGCTGGCCGGTCGCACATCATGTCAGGAGAGTGGGTGAAAGGTCGAAACCCTAGCGATCTCTCTTGGTCGTCCTGTAGTCGAGATGACCTCGAGAACTTTCTCAAGTAAGTCCTTGAGTCATTCTATAACATCGGTAACTCGAAGTTTTGCCAAAAGACCAAAGATGGGCAACTTAGCAAGTGTGAGAAGTGACTCTTTAGATGAATCCTCATCCAGCTTGGGAGGTGGTCAGTGCAGAGTGTCCTAAAATGGGCAAAGGCCTCTTCTTGAGGTTGTAGCTGGTATGCTGTCGCATGTCCAGTAGGGGGTTATTAAATGAATGAAATGTCAACCCAGTGACTCTGTCTTGCACTTCTCTGCCAGTCTGTGACCCCAAGTGTACACCACTGTAGGGACCACTCGGCTGCCGTGAGGACCTGCTACTTGCTGAAGCTGCTTCCCTTGGTGGGAGTGAATTAGCTGGGTTGGGTCTGCACCCTTCCCTCCTTTATGGGGGAATGGATATGCTTCTCACTAGTCTGTTCTCCCTACAGAATGTCTATACTTTTCAGTTCTCAGGTTTTAATGGAACAATTTCTAATTCGGTTTTAGACCCTTGTTAAAGCAAGCATGCCCATAGTCTGGACCTGTTGGCCCTTTGGTGTCTGATCTTAGGGCTGTATTTACAATGTTGATGCATGGGTCCTCATTGCTTCCCTACTTTGTTGTGGTAATCCACATGAAGTGGAAATAGAAGTGAGTCAGTGGGTCTCCCTGGAAGGTTGAGTTTGGCAGAGCAGCTCTATTGATGGGACCCAGGGAATGTGGGTTGAAGTGGTTAAAGGGTCTTCTTCATGTTTCCTATGGATGGGAAAAGTGTTTAGTAAATAGGTTTAGAAATGAACTTACTGGTTTTAAGTTTTCTTCCACTGAGTGTTGTAATCACAGACTCCTAATGCAATGTTGTAATTTGTTCTGTATCACCCAGAAAGGTCAGGGTGACAGGACAGGATGCTTTACATTTACTCGGATGCATAGTGCTGGTTCCATTACAACAGATGCCTTGTGACTGAGCCTGGGAGCTGTGGACTAGCCTCAGCTGTGTGCGTGTGTATGCGTGTGTATATGTGTGTATGTGTGCGTATATGTGTGTATGTATGTATAGGTATGTGTGTATATGTGTGTATGTATGTATATGTGTGGTATATTGTGTATGTGTGTGTATTTGTGTATATGTATGTATGTGTATATATATTTATATATACATGCATGCATTGAATTCTCTCTTCAAGAGTTTTGGCAAGTATCTGGTTTCATTTGCCTTGCTTTAAGGATAAGAAATAAAGCACTGAGCATTTTATCTCCTAACAGAGCCCTCTGGGGGAAATGTGTCTCCCACTGTAAATGAAAATTCCCTTCCTAGTTGAAACCTAAAACTTCTTGACTGAGTGAGCCCTGGGCTTTTGTTCTGTGATAGCAGAAGATATGGTCAGGCGAGACATGAAGACTGGCATACTTATTTTAGCCCAGCAATTCCTCAAAGAGACACCATGCTGTCAGAAATCAGAACTTTAATTTTATTTAAAATAAAACAACCTAATCTGTGTTCTTTTTTGTTCATGGTAACTTTTGTTCAAAGTTCTATTCTAAGGGGATTCAGAGAATTCTAATTTAAAAATACTTTTATCAACCCCCACCCTAAGAAAGCCTACTTGTTTCATCAGAGCTGTTTCTAGGGCCCTACCAAGTGCTCAGTTCTGCATTGCCTTCACAGCAGAGACCCACATTCAACCATATAACAAAAGAACAGACACGCCAAAAGGGTGACCCAGGTGTCCAGCGCAGAGGCTCTTGTCATCCAAAGTGTATCCTTCTTGGGAGGCTGAATAGATCAGAACAATGATGGGCTACTACAGTTAGAAACTGACCTGCATCTTGGCTTTTTCAGATCCAAAGTCAGTACCTGTTTACTGATCACTGACCCCAGGAGTCAGCACGCACTGCGCCTTCCACACAAGCTGCCCGGCATGCACTACAGCGCCAATGAGCAGTGCCAGATTCTGTTTGGCACCAATGCTACCTTCTGCAGAAACATGGAGGTAAGCAGGCAGGGAAGGGCAGCCTTAAGAGACGCATAAGCCCAGCAGCCCCTCTGCAGGTCTGGGTTCTGCTGGAGGTCATGGCTATCTCAGACACCAACATGCATGTGACCATGTGTATGCATAGGTATGAGGGTGTGTGCATGGGCACACAGGTGTGCCCCATATAACTGACTGTGATGGTATCAACATGTGCTTTTGCGAGCATCTGTCCACCCACAGCCCTGCAAGTGGGTCACTCTGAAGGGGATACTTTTGGGGGGGGCTGACACCAGCAATGTGGTGTTTTAGCTTGAAATCTTTATGACAGAGGAAATCTAGTCACACTTCTTATAAATGCGGTGATGCCACCATGTCACCTGATTTTAAATCCCACCCATTTAAGGAAGAGAGCTAAAAACTGGTTCACATTGGAGGCTATCAGATGCAGAGAATTTAGTAAGTGACATGTTAATTTTAAAATAATAATAATCCACAAACAGTTCTTATTGCCCAGTGCCCATATGATTGATCCTAAAGCCCTAGCCTGCATGAGCTCCATTTGTCCTCATCAGAACTCTCTAGAATCTACCTCCAGCTTTCAGACAATACTACTAAATCAAGCTCAGTTATCATGACAAATGGTTTGACTAGTGTATAGGTAACAGTGCAAAGGCTTGGAGACAAATCTGGTTACCCCCACAATAAAGATTTGCTCACTGTCCTGCAAACAGTGATGCCTATGGCTTGGCCAGTTCTATGTATGGAAAGTGCCAAGAGGAATGTTCTAGGACCTGTGACAGGCCATTTACCATGTGTATGGCAACTTGTGTGACACCAGAAACATACTAAGGAAACCGGTGGCCCAGGTGGTGCTTGGCAGTGAGGCTTGGCTTGAGGAGTAGGTGGATCACCTGGAGCAGAAACAGAGGTGGCTAGGGATATATGGAGCTCAGGAGTCTCCACAATGCAGTTTGGGATATTTGTTGAAGCCCTGGGCTCAGGATAGCATGTAGTCAGTCCCAAGGAAGATATGCATTAGGCTGGCCAGCCTTCAGAGGCAGGAACCCAACAGCTCTATACCTCCAGTATGAGGTATGCCTGCTACCTCCAGAATAAAGTCCCCAGGGGTGAGGGTGGGGGCAGATTCTCAGAAACACCAGAGATCCTATGATAGCCAAAGATGTTATGGTACCTAGAGTTGCTATGGTATCTCTTGAGTGCTTCATGTTTAAATGTGAATTGGTTCAGGACACTGAACCAGCATCTTCCAGCTAGGTGCTGCCTATCATTTTAGGGGCACAGAAAGCATCATCTCAGAGCCAGGCTGGTGCTAGCTATTAGCTGACTCTTCCAAGAGCATCAACCCACAATGTGGTCCTGAATCCTCTCTCCTCAGTCCCAGGATTCCATTGTCCCCAGCTCCTGTCATGGTACCTAATGCTCACCATCAGCCACTGCACTGATTCATGCTTAAGGTTGTTGTTACTGTAGCTATGTCCTATGCACAATCTCCAGTCCCTAGAGTGAATTGGAGAGTCAAGAGAGAGCAGGTTTCAAGGGATCCTTGATAAAGACAGTGTGACATCAGTATGAAAACCATATAGGTAGGTCCTGGGGAGGACGCTGGGAACTCAGAAGAAACAGAAATGCTCCAGACCCCTGGAGTGGAGAAGGAGAAAATGCCCAGCAAAGACTTGGGCACAGTGGTCACTTTGTCTCCTAAGGGGTTTGACCCAGGGCTAGTGAGTGAGGCAAAGTGAGTCAGGCAAAGCTGCTCAGCCAGCATAGGACTGGGTGAGTTGGGGACCAGACAGAAGCCATCTCTTCATTTTCTGCCACTCCTGTACCATAGGGGTGAGGTAATTTTACACCTTCCTTGCAGGGTGTCCTAGTGAGGGTTTCTATTGCTGTGAAGAGACACCGTGACCACAGCAACTCTTAGAAAGGAAAACATTTAATTGGGGTAGCTTTAGTCAGTTTCAGAGGTTTAGTCCATTATCATCATGGTGGGAAGCAAGGCAGTGTGCAGGCAGACAGGGTGCTGGAGAAGGAGCAGAGAATTCTTCATCTTGATCCATAGACAACAGGAAGTGAACTGAGTCCCATACTGGACATAGCTTGCGCTTAGAAGCTCACTGTGACACACTTTCTTCAACAAGGCTACACCTTCTAATAGGGATACTCCCTATGGGCTTCAAACACATGAGTCTCTGGGGCCATACCCATTCAAACCACCATGCAGGGTTAGCTGACAGATGGAAGGGCATATATGTACTGGCGGCTCACAGTTTTCCAGGCTGGGCACTTTCCTGGGACTGTCCAATGCAACCCTAGCAATACTCTAGGCAGAAGTTTTTGAGCTCAACTTTAGCAGGTGAGGAAACAGTAAGGAGAAGATTGATGGTCAGAGCAGCAAGGGAAGCATAGATGCCCCTACTGAGGGAGCCCTGAAAGCTGGCATCATTTCAAAACAGACCCCAGGAGAAAGGCCACCCGGGATTCTCTTAGCCCATTAGCGTCTTTCTTTCGGAGGACAGTTAGAAGAAAATATTAGCCTTGCATTGCAGCTGCCTTCTCTTAGGTCAGTGCTTCCCCACCTTCCTCATGTTGTGGTGACCCTCAACCATAACATTATTTTGCTGCTAATTCATACCTGCAATTTTGCTATTGTTATGAATCATAATGTAAGTATCTGACATGTAGGATATCTGCCTTGTGACCCCCGAAGGGACTGTGACCCACAGGATGAGAAGTGCTGCCCTAGAGGCTCAAAATCCCTACGCACAGCCCCGAAGATGGCCCAGTTGTAAATTCTGTTGAGACAGCACGCGGATTCCTCCAGCTAGCCAGCAGCTCCAGCTCATGTTTGGCAAAAGCATTTTTCTTCACAGAGTCATTATTAATCAAATCAAATCAAACCGGCATCTTCCAGCCCCGGTTGCTAGACCAACTGACTGTGCGTGAGTGGGGGAAAGGGTAGCCTAGTGGCAGACTCTTTGGTGGGCGCTAGCGCTCGTCATTATCCCCTCTAGTGCTTTAGTGACTTTTCTCAGGGATTCCAGAAGGGAGCTGACAGTGACTGTCGTACCAGGCAAGCGTGTCCCAGTAACACTCTCAGACCTCTGGGGAGTGCATGGCAGAAGGCCCACACCGCTCTGGGATGCCTGAAATGTTGAACTTGGGGTATGGTGCCCTGGGCCTGGCTTCATCCCCCTCATCAGATGCACACCAGATAGCCTCATGATTCTGGGCTCTAGCTCACTGCATCCTTAGTCTGCTAACCCCTGCTTCAGAGGTCTGTGCTCCGACAGCATCCCGTCGTGGAGAAGTTTGCATCCTTGTCTGTCTCCTTCCCGGAGCAGAAGCCAAGTGCTGCTGGGTGCTTCTCTCACTACTGTCTGTCCCCATCCCGTTCTCTAGGCCCAGTTCACTTCTCTTCTGGCTTGGCCTTCCTGCTCTCTCTGGAGCCCACTAGAAGGCTCATGGCAAAGGAGTCACTGTGCTCATGGCACAGTGAGCAGAACCATGGGGCTCCTCCCTCCACCTGGCACCCCTCTCTTGATTATCTAAATCACCCATTCTTTCATTTTTGAGTTTTCAAATGTTACCTTTTCAGTGAGCCTTGCCCCAGTCTCCCTGTTGGAGATTATGGTCTTGTCGCCTTTCCCAACCCCCCTCAAGGGAAGTCCCGCTTCCACGTGCTTACTGCTTTTCAACTGACTGCTTCCTCTCCCATCTGAAATAATTAAAGACAAAATGGAAATGGTGAGCTTTCAAGACGTTGGTCACCAAATAGCCAAGGCCTTCAATGGCCAAGAGATCTGAAATAGGTGGAGGAGCCCCATGTTTCTGCTCACTGTGGCCTGGCCCACCCGTGGTCTGCAGCACACAGGAGAACTGGAGAGGGCTGCAATGTGGTTACCTAGGAAACCAGCCTTCTGAGAGTGTGAGGAACTCGCTGTGACAAAACACCCCCACAGAAAAACCTGTGGGAGAAGGGGCTTGTTTCGGCTCATTGTTTCAGAGAGGCCAGTCCATCGTGATAGAAGGCATGGTGGCAGAAGCATCTGTCCATGGCAGCAGGAACATGATTTTTAAAATTTAATATTTACCAAGTTTTGGAATGAAATTCAGATAATAGAAATATGGAACTATTCATTATTCAGAAGCCAAAACTACCATGTCTACTATCAGCTAAAACACCTGGCCCAGATGCAAAGCAGGAAAATGCATCCATATTGAGGAAGAGTCAATAAAAACTGACCTAGAAATGACAGACAGTACAATTACCCATGCCAAGGACATGAGAACAACAATTATGATAATAGGACATATTAAGAAATGCACACGTGGCTTATGGGAATGGTACTACCTGGGACTTCTGGAATGAAATGCTGCAGAGTCATCAGTGAAGGAGACTGGGCAAGACTGATGGCAAATTAGACATTATAGAAGAGGGGGTTAATAAATTTGAACACAAAGCAACCAAAAATCTTTAAAGATAAAGCACCAAGATAAAAAAATGAGACTGAAAACAAACAAAACAAAACATAAAACAAATACCCTACTAATAGAAAAATAATGTCCCAAAGGAGAGGTGAGGATGACCAGCTAGTGGCTGAGACTTGCCAAATTTGATGAGATGTTCAGACCATGGGTCAAAGAAGGTCAGTGAACTCCAAATACAAGAAACAAGGAAATCTGGGTCAACAGTCATCATAATCAGAACATTTAAAAATAGTAATAGGGCCAGGTGGTGGTGGTGCACACCTTTAACCTCAACACTTGGGAAGCAGAAGCAGGTGGATCTCTGTGAGTTTGAGGCCAGCCTGTTCTACAGAACTAGTACAGGACAGGCAGGTCTGTTACATAGAGAAACCCTGTCTTAAAAAGCCAAAATAATAATAATAATAATAATAATAATAATAATAATAAGAAGAAGAAGAAGAAGAAGAAGAAGAAGAAGAAGAAGAAAGCCCAGTGGGTAAAGGAGCTTGCTGCCAAGCCTTATGACCTGAATTCTATCCCTATGACCCACTGGAAGAAGAGAACCTACTCCTACATGTACTGCCCACACATATGCACATGCACACACACGTGCATGCACACACACACAAATTAATAAATAATGTAATACGGAAGCAGTATTAAAGATAAAAATCCTGAAAACAACCAGGTGATTATAGACAAGCATACAGATAATTACAGTGCATTGCTCATTAGAAGCAATGCAAACAGATAGAAGAGTAGAGCAGTTTCTTCAAGCATTGAAAGAGAGAAGTCTGCTAACGTAAAATTCTATACCCAGCAAAAGTATCTTTCAAGAGTAATTGTGAAATCCAGGCTTTCTATTACACCAAAGCTGAAAAAGACTCACCATGTTGAGGCTGCACTATGAGAAATAATATCGTCCTTTCAGGAAAAGGAAGATAGCAGGTGAAAAATCTGTTTCTAAGAAGGAAGAACGAGCCCTGGAAATAGCCCCTATCTTGGTAAAGCTGTGGTTTCTAAGAACATCTATACATGTCTTTAAAATATCATTGATCATTTTACAAAAAGAACAAGACTGTTCTTGTTGTAGACCTCCACATTCCAAACCCCAGAGCTTGTGAGTGGGGCTGTGAACAGTGTAACTGACTCTTCAGCTGTGACTTAATCATCTTCACATGGGGACATTGTCCTAGATTATCTGTGTTGCTCTGATGGGCTCAGGGGGATCACCCGAAAGGATGCAGAGTGGCTGAGCGACAAAGTGACATCAGGAGGTTGGTGTGACAGGAGGACCAGGATGCAGGTTCATCTAGATGGCAGTTTGAAGAGGCCGGAGCACCTCACAGCCTCAGGAAGGGACCAGGCTTGCCGGTCTTTGGACTTTGGTCCGGTGAGAGTGATTTTGGACTTCTGATGTCTAGAACTACCAGACAACTGTGTTGTTTTAAACTGGTAGTTTGTTTTTAATCAGCAATAAAAAGCCAATAGAAATTTGCCTTTGGAAACTAACACCCCCCCCTCTTAGTTACGCCATTTGCCAGGAGAGGACAGGAAGCATGGGGTTGTCAGGTTTTTATACATGAGGAGAAATAAAGTAGCCTTCCTTGACCACAGCTTTCCTTCCCAAGGTTTCAGTTACTCACAGTCAATCAGAGTCCAGAAATGCTAAGGAGAAAAATTCCAGTTAGCAGTTAGACAGTTTAGGCAACTCTGGCTGGAGCACTCTTACAAGTGTCATTTTGTTGGTGATTGTTGGTGCAAATCCCTAATCCCAGGCTATGCTGTTTAAATTCAACTTTATCATAAGTGTGTGTCGGAAAGAAACAGTACATGTGGTGGTGGGTACAATTGCATGTCTGGTGTTCTAATAGAAGGCAGATTTATTTAAGACTTATGATATCAGTTATAAAATGAGCAGTTAACAGTCAGGCAGTAGTGGTGCACACCTTTAATCCCAGCACTTGGAAGGCAGAAGCAAGTGGATCTCTGTGAGTTTGAGGCCAGCCTGGTCTACAAAAGCTAGTTCCAGGACAGGCTCCAAAGCTACAGAGAAACCCTGTCTCGAGAAAACAAAAAAAGAAACAAACAAACAAAAAAAAAAAGATTACTGCACTCATAGAAAACCACATAAGGATGGATTTTAGCTATGTATTGTAAATGGCACTCCATCTCCTTCAGGAAGTAAGGCATTGTACGTGTTTTCAGAGTCCACGCCATGTTCCATATAGATGGGAGCCTTTCTACAACCTGTAACTCTCCCTCACCTCCTTGTGGAGAGCACCAACTGTCTAGTCCTCACACCAGCAAGCTCCTTGATTACTGTCATTACATCTCAAATTGTCTCCACCCTCCCCATCCCCGTTTCAGAAAGAACCGTGCTGTGGGCCGGAGAGATGGTCTCAGTAAGAAAAGCACCTGCTGTCCAAACCTGAAAACTTGAGCCCAGATCTCCAGAACCCACATAAAGGTCACACACGGCAGCACAACTGTAGTCCCAGTACTCTTATGGAGACATTGGAAGTGGATGTAGGAAAATCTTCGGGAGCTCATGGGTCAGCTAGCCTGGCGTACACACACACACACACACACACACACACACACACACACACAGAGAGAGAGAGAGAGAGAGAGAGAGACTTTTGGTTTCCTCTAATAGGAAAAGCAATCCACTTACTTGGTGTCATAAAACAAAGAAAATGCTCATGGATAGGCAATTTAGGAGAGAGAATATCATGCAGGAATTACAACTTCAAAATCTGGAGGAACCTTTCTCTTACAAGCTGCATTCCTGTGTGCGGATTAAGAATGCTGTCTGGATTCCCAGGCCTTGAGCTCCCTGGAAGACAAGGACTGAGGAGAAGTTCACAGCCAGCCACGGGACTGGGTCCCGGTACAGAACTAATCATGGGAAACTTGGAAAAGTACCCGAACATTAATGAGACAACTGTGTGTATTGTGTCTGTCTGTCTTTCTGTCCTTTGTCTCAAACATTTCTAGAGCTTTACGCCTACCACTAAAAATAATGAACTAGAAGTGGGGTTGGACATGGCCCAGGGAATAAAACCAAGATACCAGGCCTGCAGGGTTGAGTGCTGTCTGTTTTTGGAATACATAGTTTAAAATAAAGAATGAAACAATCTAGGTAGATAGCATTTTAAGGCAAACACCAGGCATCTCCACCACCTGTGAGCCCTCTTCAGTTCTCTCTTTTGCTTTCTGAAGAACAAGTTTCCCTGCTGAGAGCTGGCAGGGTTGCTCAGTGGGTAAAGGCACTGGCCACTGGGACAACATGAATTTAATTCCAAGGACCCACATGGTGGAAAGAGAGAACTGACTCCCTGAGTTGTCCTTTGACCTCCAAATATATGCTATAGCACTCACACATATGTGTGTGCCACACACATGCACACTTAATTAATTAATTAAAATAAAAAGAAAGTGGTAAATAAACACATAAATGCTAAATACATAAGCAAATGTCAAAGTTCTGCTTGAAAGATGAGCCTAGAGTGTGTCCTGACGAAAGGTCACAGGGAGGTACAGCCTGCCTGGTCTAGAGTGTGTCCTGACAGAAGGTCACAGGCAGGTACAGCCTGCCTGGTCTCAGGAGACTGCATTTCTCGTCCCTCACATTCCCATGATTGTCCTGAACCAAAGCCCTTGGATGGGTTCTCTGGATTTTTTTGAAACAGGCTGGGAAAGTGATCGCAACTTTTCCCTCCAGCTTCTCACTGAAGCGAATATCCCCTTCACTCATGCTGGCTGGCAAGACGCCCTAAGCTGTCTGCAGTTCCCATGGCAGGCACTGAGAGTAGGAGTCACAGATACCTTCACCCTGTCTAACGGCTATGGCTGACCCCACGCACTACTGTTTGTCTTCCCTACAACTTTAACATCGCAGCGACTATTACACCCCAGGCCAGCTCTTGTCATATCGTATGTTTATCAACACGGGTTATAGGCCAGTGACATTCCAGGCCTGATGACCTGAGATCCACCCCAGGACCTGCTTGGTTGTCCTCTGACCTCCACACACGCACATGCGTGGCACCTGCACACCCAAAGATCTCCCTCCCCCACATACGCACAAAATGTAATTTAAAATTTTTAAACCTCTCAATATTGTGTTACAAGAAATTCTTCTTGTACTTTGTACACATCAGTTTCATTGTCTCCCTGCTAATCCTATAGGTCTTACTTTCTTAGGCTTTGATAAACATACTAGGAGAAAGGACTGATAGATACCACAAAATGTTCAGAGCTTGGAGAGCCAAGCAGGCTGGCTTCTGCCCTCTGTAGGAAGCACCAGCTGCCCTGAATTCCTGTTCTTTGGATAGAATTCTGAGTACAGAACT
The DNA here is from genome assembly GCA_004026605.1 of Ondatra zibethicus. Classification (NCBI taxonomy): domain Eukaryota; kingdom Metazoa; phylum Chordata; class Mammalia; order Rodentia; family Cricetidae; genus Ondatra; species Ondatra zibethicus. The sequence continues at coordinate 92,144 of PVIU01005133.1, forward strand.
TCCTTTCGACTGAACGTCCTTGTATGTTCTTCCCCTGGCACTCCCAGAACATAGCTGTTTTAAGATCCATAGACGTTAAGAGCCATGCCCTTGCTCATAGGAAAAACATCACTGCAATTCATGTTAGGGTTTGCCGAAGCTTCAAATAGTAACCAGGTTTCTGCTTTCCTGAACATTTGCATACTTCAGAACCAAGAAAATTAAACCCCAGTCCATTTTCGTTTCTAGGGTTCTGGAGGGCCCCATCCCATCACCGTTGAGTCTGTCATGTCTGTCTGCAGAATGCTGGTATTGCAAGGCTCGGGGCTGTCTATGCAAATATGAACTACAAAAAAAATTGGCATCCATAGCTGGCATTTGTTGTGGAAGTTATTGGCAAGTAGAACTGTCTCTTCTTCTAGCCAATGGTAATGTGATGTTTTTAATTCAATAAAGCATTTCAAGAAAGTCCAAACACAAAAGTTATAAACATTGGAGGGTAAATATTTATTAGAAAGGGGAAATGAACTTTATGCAATTAGCACAATCAATCTTCTTTATGATTACAAGTTCCTCCTGTCCCCATCAGCAAAGCCACTCCTCGGCGCGGCTCTAAAGCTGTCAGGGCCCAGATGCTCTGCCAGGTGAGGCCGAGGGCGGGAAGTGAACTGTAGGCACTGTCATCTGGAAGCGAGAGCGTACATTGCTCCTAGAGCCAGGGCCAGTGGGTGGGGACACATAGAGTCTGCAGGGTCACTGCCTCACAAAGTCCCCAATGTTCCTTAACAGTACAGAGGGAGCCCACGTCTGCTTCACTCCAGCTCCAGGGGATTTGAGCTGAAAGGCCATGGGTGATGATCACCCACGCCCACATGCCAGCTGCCTGTCAGGACCTTCACTGCGCTGCAGCCCATGCATGATGGCACAGGTGGAAAGGAAGGTGACTCTCAGAAGGAATCGCACACGCCATAGTTGACATTGACATGGGTGTGTCTACGCACCATAGTGCACACAGAGGAGATAGTGGCTGTTTTCTCAGAATAATGTTGAGCACAAAGCTGTGAGACAACCATTTCAGGAAGGCAAGAAAGAGCGTCTGGGGCTCTCACTGGGGAGAGAGCTCTCTCTCCTACCTACTAATCCCTCCTTGCTCTCCACCATGACACTCACATAGCCGTGGGTACACATTGCACAGCGGTGACAGAGAGTCTCCCTAATCAGGCTGCCTGCCCAGTGTCCTGGCTGCATCTGGTAATCACAGTCTTTCTCTGCCTCAGTCTGCTAATCTGAAAATGAGAGAAGTCCTATGGGCCCGTCATCAGGTTGTTTTAGAAGGTCACTGATAGATGACCTAGGATTTAGTGTGTAGCACACATCAGTAAGTGTTGCTGGCTCCATTTTTTCTGTTACCTTGGCTCTTGGACCCAGCAGGAGAGTGGAAGACACAGCGTGGTTGGCTGTCACATTAGCCTGCCCTTTTCTTCTGTATCTCTGTGTCTTTCCATGTCTCCTGGCACCTTGGGCAGGGGGGGCTGGGACCCCCAAGGATGGCCCTCTAGTACCTTCACAAGCTCCCTGTCCTTCCAATGGGAAGCCTCTTTGTGTCCTACTGAGAGGGGCCTGGAGTCTCTGGGCAGATACAGAGATCTCTGTGTGTCTAGGAAGCTGGGGTGTTAAAATTCCACAAGAGAGCAAGGCTCACTTCTCTGATGTCAGTCATCTCTCAACCTGGAATCACCTCAGAACCTCCTCCAGGGACTGGCGGAAGCTGCTGTGACCTGCTACAAATACCGCCTTACTCTTTCTCGGGAGACGGGCATGGGTTTCAGGTCTCTGTCTTGTTCTAAAGCTCCAGGGCTCCATGATTCTTACTGTCATCCTGGGTTGGAAACTACTGGCCTCACAAAATTCTGTCCCTTCGATGCCAATGGGCATGGTCAGAGCAGGGGGCTGGCAGAGTCCAGGAGCCTGCCTAGCCTTGCCCCTCTCAGGCAGGGCTGTGCAGCCGAATGTAGAGCTAGCTAGACGTGTGACTTCAAGCTGCCTCGCCTGTCTCAGCTCCTGGAGCTCCTGGGCTTTGGCAGAAGCTGGCCTGAATTTTCTAGAAGTATCCGAGAGCTTACAGTAGAACCGCCTTTTCAGAAAGCTCTCCAGACAACACAAGTTGTATGTTAGCGTTCACTCCTTGGCCCCTTGCCAGTTGCATGTGCCCTGGTCCCAGACCCCATCCTCACCCTGAAGCTCAGGCCCAGCCAGGTGGTCTCCACCACCCTCAGGAACGTGGAAGGAGAGACCACACCCGGGCTGCGGGAAGCATTCCAGGTGTGGTGCTGGCGTGCTGGACTCGGGGGAAGACTTCAAACTGCAGTAGTGTTTGTGGGAAATTTGGATCTGTCACCGTTTCATCTAGCTCTTGGCATGTTATCTGCCTTTGGCGGGTGTTATCAACAACACATTTTTTGAGGGAGTTTACATAACGGTCCCCTCAGGAATTGCTAGGACTGCGAGCTGCTTTCTTTCTCAGCTCATGGCGAGCGCCAGTGAGGAAAGAGGCAAAAAGTGACTCATGGTCAAATTCCCAGTCCTTGGAAGGGCCACCAGTTGGAGCAAAGTGAGAGAGACTTGTGTACATGATCAAGGGGTCCTTAAGACGTGCCTCAGGTTTTCATAGGGCCAAGAAAGGAAGCGTTGTGCTGACTGGGTTTCCACAGGATACCAGCGGGAAACATGCACAGAACAGCCTGGGTGTGCCATTTACCAGACTTTAAACACAGTCTTTGAGGTGGCACAAGCTAAGTCAGGGAAGGGGGAGCTGTTTCATTTTCTTGTTTGTAGGAATGGAGCACTTTCTGCTGTGTTCAAGAATGGCTCCCAGGATTGGATGGGGGCGAAGAGTCTGCCCTAATGTGTTCCTACCCATCCAGGAGCTCTGTGTTCATTGATGCCTGAGAGTGCATTTGCTCAGCAGCACTTAGAAACAAAGACTGGGCACACTTAACCCTTTCTGGCACTACCGCTCCCCTCCAAGTTCCAAATTTGGAGAATTTTTGGATTCAGGCTGCTGGGTTAGGAATGTCCAACCAGTAAAGTCTCTGTAAATACCAACACCCCCGTCTACCAAAAAAAAAATCTTTTAAAAACTCCAAGCTCTGAAACACTTCTGGTCCCAAGCATTTTGGATACAGGATTGTCTACCTCTATGGGGCCTGACAGGCAGAGGGAACAGCCTGGGCTGAAAGGATGCTAAGTGCCCTTGCCTGACTGTGAGGTCTTGGGAGGAGGAAATGGAAGGGGCACTGGGGACTGATGGAGACCTCATACAGCTTATGGGCAGATGCCGTACGCTTGGGGGTAGTACAGTATTTGCGGTGTATATTGGTGATTTAACTCTGTTTCCTTGTCTGTACCACAGGATAGTGACCGCCTGCCTCACAATGTTGATAAAGTACGTGGTACTAGACTTGGTAAACGAGTAAATGCTTACAATTTGTTGGCTTTTCCCTCGCCATGTCAAAGGCAGGCATTGCCTTACTTAGAAGTGCATTTATTCGTTTGTTCATTCTTCCAGCTGGCATGCCTTTATGGGGGATGGTATATGTGCTGCCAGGGCTGTGTGGCAATGATGGGGAAGCCGGGTCTGTGTGGCGGTGAGGTCAGGGCTGTGTGGCGATGATGGGGAGGCTGGGGGCTGCATGGAGGTGATGGGGAGGCCAGGGCTGTATTTGAGAATCCAGCATCCAGTGTGTAGCAGAGAAAATACGTGGATCTGTCTCCCAGCAGAGCTGGTAAGGTTGGCACGCCCTTATATCCCTAATGGGATTTTCCTGGTTGGGACAGGAAAAGGGGGCAGTTGGAGGAGTTTGGGCCCCCAATTCCTGATTGGTTTGAGTAGCCGCCCCTTCACAAAGCCTGAGCTCCTTGGTTTGACCTTGAAGGAGCAGAGCATTAGGGTACCTGTTGGATATTTAATTCAGAGGCAGGCAGAATGCCATGTTCACTGTACACTCTGTAGCTCTAGTAAAGTGTAGAGCAGCCTTTGGGAGATGAGCCTGGAGAAGGGGTGAAGGGTCTGTACACTTACTGCCACCCCTGCACAGGAAAAGAGCTCTATCTGGTGCAGGGAAGCTAGAGTATGTGGAGGTACAGAGAGGATTGGTGTAGGAGTTCGGGTAAAGACTACAGCTGGCCTTTGACATGGGGAGGAGTTTTACCTGGGTCCTGCAGGGAGTGAGGATGGTTCATGTGGCATCTGAGTATTAGATCTGCAAGTGTGGAGAACATGGACATGACCAGGGTTATCTAGAGGACAGAGGAAAAGTATTAACCCAGACCCAGAAAGGAAAATATAATATGCACTCACTCATAAGTGGCTTTTAGACATAAAGCAAAGTAAAACCAGACTTTGCACAACTCCAGAGAACCTAGACAACAAAGAGGATCCTAAGAGAGACATACATGGATCTACATCACAAGGAGAAAAAGACAAGATCTCCTGAGTAAATTGAGATGTGAGGGTCACGGGAAAGGATAGAAGTGGAGACGGAGGAGGGGAGTGAAAATGTATAGCTCAATAAAAACAATTTTTTTTAAAAAAAAAGAGAGACAGTGTCCCTGAGGAGGAAATAAAGGACTGACCTCAGGAAAAATCATTGACATTTTAAAATTTGATCACTTTTATTTTTATTGTTTGAGAATTTCACAAATGCATATCATGGGTTTTGAGCAAATCCGACCCATTCTTTCACTTCCAATTCCTTCCATATTTCCCCATAACTTCCCTCCCAACTTCGTGTGCTATTTGTTTGTTTGTGACAGGATCTTTCTATATAGCCCTGGCTGTCCTGTAATTCTACTTAGACCAGGCTGGCCTTAAACTCACAGATATCTGCTTGCCTCTGCCTTCTGAATGCTGGGATTTAAGGCTTGTGCCACTATGACTCATTTCTGTGTTCTTTATTAAGGCCATTTAGTGTGGCCAGTATATGCATGGGTGTAGGACCATCTACTGGGACATGGGTAGCCTTTCAGGGGCTACATCCCTGAACAAAACTGAAGCGTCCTCCCCAGTAACCATCAACCGCCAATGTTTCCTCACCTAAGGGATAGGACTTCTCCCCCATCTCTGCATGGATTTTTGTCTGGTTGATCCTGTGTAGGTCTTGTGTGTACAGTTACAGACACTGTGAGCTCATGTGTGAAACTACCCTATCCTGTTCAACAAATACTATTTGTCTGCACACATCCACTACTTCTGACTCTTACAGTCTCAATGCCCATTCTTCTACAGTGATCCCAGCGTCTTGGCAGAAAGAGTGTGACATGGATATTTCATTTGTGCGGAGTCTTGTTGACCAGCTATGGGCTTCTGTGCTAATAGCCATCAACTGCAAAGAGACACTTCTCTGGGGATAGTTGAGAGATGCACCAATCTATAGGTATAAAGATAACTTAGGAGGGTATAGTTACTAGTAGTTTGTAACATCATTGTGGATACTAATTATAGCAAAGGGCTTTTTATCAGATTTCTGGTACTGTAACAAAACACCAGAGGTAATTAACTTAGAAAAAGACCAAGTATATTTTGCCTCATGGATTCTGAGTCTTCAGTCTTTGGTCTGTTGCACATCATAACAGGCATAGTGAAGCAAAGCTGCTCACGCACCCCTTGGTGGCCAGGAAGTAAAGAGGAAATAGCTGGGGTCTTCTTCAAGGGTACTACCCCAATAACTGGAAGACCCCTGTACTATCCTTATCTCTTAAATGCTCTATTGCTTTCCAACAGCGCCAAGCTGGGGCCCAGCCTTTTAGCCCATGGGCCCTTTGCAGGTATTTCAGATTCAAAACATGGCAAAGAGTATCCCCTCCACAGACTCTCGGCCTTCAGGGTGATCTTCCACGTTCATAGTCTCATAGTTTCCTGAGTGAGCAAAATGTGCACAAGTATAAGATCTGAGACGGGGCTGCTCATGGAAAATCCTTTGTCATTTAAACATTAGCATACTGCCATGTTTTTGTGACTCTTGCTCTTTTTTCTCTTGATGATGTCTTAGAGTTAGTATCAGTATAAATGGAGTTGTTCCATTTAAAATTACTGTAGATTGTGTTGTGTTTTAACTTATTGTGAGACAGTTTTGGATCCCAGGGAAGTGTTGTAGAAATAGTTCAGTTTCATTCACCAACTTCCCATATGTTAATATATTCCATAATCCTAGAGCAATTATTAAAACCAGGAAACTCATCAAGAAATGATAATATGAGGAAACAGATGTGTTTAACCTGGCTTGAACATTACACAAAGCATATACATATGAAAACATCACTCAGCGCTGCATAAATATATACAATTTTCATAGAAATTAGAAGCCGAAAAGACTGGGGGAATAGTTCAATGGGAGAATGCTTGTGTAGCACGCTCAAGTCCTTATGTTCAATCCCCAACACTTAAAAATATCTATCTTTGTTAAAAACAAGAAATTAAGTTGTTACAGTCTAAGAGACACTCAAACTTTGCCCCTTTCCCCGCTTGCTGCCTCTTTTCACTACCCCGCAGTCCCAGCTTGGACCCTAGTTTGTATTTTCCTTCTGTCTCCCTTATCAGCACGCATCTGGTAATTCCTCAGTCTCTCCTTGTTGGTCACAATGCCCATGTTTTTGCAGAACACTGGCTGCTTATTTCTTGAATTGGGCTATTCCTGTGTCTTTGTTAGAGGGAGATTATTCATTACTGGGAAGGATGACCTGAGGTGAGGGTTAATATGGCGAATGAGGTTACCTTTGGTCACCTGACTAAGGGGCCTCCTCACAGGATTCTTCACTGTAACTTACAGCTTACCCTTCTGCATTAAGATTGAGTTATCTGTAGCAGGGTTTCCTAACCTGGGCACTACTGACACATTGAACTATCGTTCTTTGATGTTGGAAGACAACGTGTGCGCATTGGGAGTTTAGCAGAATCCTTGGCATATCCTCACCTTGCTGGAGGAGTGGCGACTACCCAACTGAGTTGTGACAACTAAAAGCTGTGTCTTCAGATGCCGCCAAATGCCCTTTGGGACCCCTGACTGAGACTCACAGATGCACAGGATAAATACCTAGAAGTGAGTCAAAGATCATTTTGCACACATGTAAATTCTGTAGTTTTAAGTTACCTAGAACACAACATGAGACACACAGGAAAGTGCACAGATCAGAAGTGCAGTTATAACATTTTTTTGTTTTGTGTTGTGTTTACTAATTGTGCAAGTATGGCTATGTGTGTGAAGTAAACTATCTCTTTTTGTAAAATCTTGGGATTTGTTCCATGCCCCAATTGGTCTTTCCACTCCTAAACTATAAATAAACTTACTTTTGTGGCTTCTTTTACTTTTATGAGTTTATATTTATGTTGAACCCCTTAATACAACATCGTTTAATGTGTGCGTGTGTGTGTGTGTGTGTGTTTGTGTGTGCCTGAGTGTGTTTGTGCATGCATGAGTGTGCAAGTATTTGTGGAAGCCAAAAGAGGGCATTGGTCCCTGAAAATGGAGTAATGAAGTGTTGCTGTGAGGAATCAAACCCAGGTCCTGTGCAAGAACAGGACGCTTTCTTAACCACCAGTCTGTCTTTCCAGACCCCAAGGCTTATTCTTCATTTCTGGATTTCCCAGTCTGCACCACTACTCACATCATGCACTCAGTGTTTACATGACCATAGCTTCATAAAATATTTTAATACACGGAACATGTGCTTTTCTACAAGTTTACTGGTGAATTATTCCTTGTTTGTTTTCCCATGTGGTCTTCAGAATATTCTCATTTCGTTGGAAATTGTGTGATTATGTTAAATTCAATTTCATTCTTTTGTAAATTAACTCAGGGGAAAGTATGTCCTTGTGCATAACTCTGAACCATCGTGCAGTAACATCATGTTCCTTACAGGCTTCAGGATGTCTTCCCAACCCACCCTCCAGAGAATTTTTCATTTGTCTTGGTATAGACCATACACATTTCCTCTTGCATTTTCTCCTTTTTAAGTGAGGCCTTTTCTTCCATGTTATCACTGAATTGATTATGTCTCATATCATAAAGGGATGCAACCATCTTGTTAAATGAGCTGCCTGGATACTGTACGTATTCTGGTTGAATAATTTCATCTTTTTGTTGCATGATTACTTTTGCCTATGCACCAATATCCTTTCTGATCTAAGATAACAATTGGCTATCCTTTTCTTCTTGGCTTTGTGGGGAATGCTTCTAATATTCCCTTATGAAATGGGTATTTATCATGTCTAAAAAGTATATATTTGCTTAAATCTTAAGCATTTAATAAGAATCACAATGGGATTTTATTAGATGTCTTTTTATTGTCCATGGGGAGGACAAGTAACTTCTCATTTTTTAAAAATAACTTTTGATGTGCATGATTGTTTTACCTGTGTCTATGTCACAGGTACCTCGTTCATGCCTGGTGCCCGTGGATGCCAGAAGAGGGCATCAGATCCCACGATCTTGAGTTACAGGCTGTAAAGCACTGTCGTGTGAATGCTGGGATCCAAACCCAGTTCCCATTCGAGAACAGCCAGTGCTCCTAACCTCTGAGCCATCTTTCCAGCCCAAACAGCTCACTGTTGAGTTAGTAATATGGTGAATTTTATTAACATATTTTCTAACCCTTAGCTATCTGAGTTCTGAAGTCAATTGTACTTGGTCTTGGTATAATTCCTTCAGATGTGCTGGCAAATTGTATTCTGAGTCCACGCAACACTTACTCACAAATGAGTTAAGTATGAATGTTTTTCTTAATACTTCTTCTGTTTGGTGTCAATGTTATATTAATTTGGTGTTAAATGAATAGGGGAAACATGTTTCCTTCTCATGTTCTTAAATACTTTAAGGATGTTGGTGTTAGCTGCTCCTTATAGAAAGTCCCTTTGAAAAACACAGCACTAAAAATCCAGTTGGGTGGTCATGGTGCTTCTCTAGGTACCGTCCATCGTTCAGTCTGTAGTCGAGAGAGAGAGGGGGGGGAGGGAGAGAGAGAGAGAGAGGGAGGGAAAGAACTAGTATGTTCATTGTGGTGACAATACCCTGACAATAAGCTACTTTAAGTGGGGAGTATTCAATCCTGCTTACAGTTGGAGCGAATTTGCTGTCATGGCGAGCATGGTGGCAGGTGCTGGAGACACCTGGTGATACTACATCCGCAGCCGGAAGTGGAGCACAATAAATCCTCACTCTAGGGAATGGCACTCTCTGCCTTCATGCAGTGCAACACCCAGCTTTCTCCTGTTTTATGCGGTACAACACACAACCCAGGACGGGCACTGCCCATTTAAACATCACACGTATGATGATCCCTTACAGGTGTGCTAGAGGCGCGCCTTAGGTGATTCCAGATCCGCCAAACTGATAGTCAGAATTAACCATTCCAACATGTGCGAAGGTGAGTTCAGAGGGCAGTGTCAGCCTCAGCCGCTCACCACATTGTTTGTTGTTGTTGTTGTTGTAGACAGGATATCAGTTTGTAGTCCTAACTGACCTAGAGCTCCCTGTATAGACTAGGCGGAACTCAGGAAGATCTCCTGGGTGCTGAGATAAAAAGTGTGAGACATCATTGCCCAGCTCCACCTTATGTTGTGAGAAAAGGTCTCTCCCTGACCCTGGATCTCGTAGGTTCGGCTTAACTGACTGGTCCGCATGCCCACAGACCTCCCAGCTCTGCCTCCCCAGTGCTGAGGTTACAGTCACAGCTGGTTTAGATCTAAAATTGGGTCTTCACGTTCACACCGTTAGCTCTTTACTGACTAAACCGTCTCTCTACCCCATAGATAGGCTGAATGTCCAAGAATAGATCTGTTATTTTAGACATTTACAGAAAAAAACATGGGTTTTTGTATATAAAATGAGTCAGGTGATCTCTGGTCCGCATTTTAATTATCTGTTCCTTCTTGATTCATGTTTTCTACCCCCTTTCTTGAATAACTTAGTAAATGGTTTTTCTGGTTCTTGGGGAGGGGTCCTCTGCTTCTTAAATCACAAAATAATCATTTTCCTTATTTTGTTTTGATCTTTTCGGTGATAGTGTTTGTGTTTGCAGTACTGATTATGGAAGCAGAGTTCTACACATTCTGAACACATATTCTGTCCACAGTCCCTTTTAACTGTACAAGACAGGGTCTTATTAAATTTTCCAGGCTGGCCTTGAGCTCACTCAGTAGCCAAGGTGGACCTTGAACTTGTGATCCTTCTGCCTCAGCCTCCAGAGTAGCTGGGATTATAAATTCTACCTCCAGGCTTAGTTTTATTCTGTGGGTTTTTGTTTGTTTGTTTAAATGTATATTATTCCATTTTAAGCATGTTAAAATTACTTTATTCTTATTATTGTGTTTTGGACTCTAAATATTTCTTCAAATGCCCTATATATCTTAATGTGTCTCCCTGTCCACTATCTTCTTCACTATTTGCAGTTTGGATTATAGTTTTTCCTTTGGGCCGGGAAAATTGCTTAAAGGAAAATTTTAATTTTTGCATATGACAAGGTTATTTATTCTCTAACTTTCTTTTAAAAATGTTTAATTGCAAGCTGGCTGTGGTAGCCCATGCCTGTGATCCTGGGACTGGAGGAGTGATGAGCTAGCCTGGATACATAGCAATATGCCACCTCAAGAATAATTTTTACTTCATTATGCTATGGTTTTCACTTCCACATTTTACTGAAGCAACTTTTTATAAATATTCCATGACCATTAAAGATGTATCTTGACATACTTGTTTTAAGAACTGGAGCCCTATCATTTCTATCTTGTTATGTTATTTGTATCTCTTGTATTGTTACATGATTGGTTTGTCCTGGACTGAGAGAGATCCATTAAATGATTATGCTAACTTCTTTTCTGTTGTTTACCCTTTTAACTCAAGTTGGTTTTATTTAATGAAATTTAATACTATGTAATATCTGAAGCATAGGTACTAGATGACTGTTGAGGGTAATAGTTCTTTGTACCCTTTTATCCCAAGTCAGTTTTTATTTAATGAGATTTAATATTATGTAATATTTGGGGCACAGATACTAGATGACTGTTGAGGGTAATATTTCTTTGTATTATTTTTTGCTTCAGGTTCTGGGTTCAAGTCTGACTGACATTAGCATTGTTCTCCTTTGCCTTTATTTTGGCTTCTGAATTGTGTTATGTGCTAGTTACACAGCATATACTGGAGCTTTAGCTTGTGATCTATCTACTATGAAGGTTTTATCTTAGTAGACAGGGTTGGCTCATTTGTGGCTATGTCAGATGATTCTGGTCCTAGGTTGTGTTCTTCTGGATTTTCCTTGCCTCTCTGTTGTGTTTTTTATAGAAGACTCTTTCCATTGATTCTTCTGCCACATACTGTATAAATTAATCCTCCATGTTTTTATTCTGTAGACAGTTAAAAAAAATCTCTCATCTTTGATGTTTGGAAAAGTGCTAAAAAAAAAGTATCTGTGTTAGTTCACTATCGTTACTTAACAAATTTCTATAAAATATGCTTGCTTAAAACAAAACATAATTCTTATCTTTAAGATCATGAGGGTTAGAGATAAAGACATCACTCAGCCAGGCCTTCTATGTCTCAGCAAGGTTATGGTGAGGTCAGAGGTCTGGTCTGAAGTCTCATTTGAAGCTCAGCTGGGGGAGTGTTTGTTGTCAGGCTCACTGGCTCACTGGGTAATTGTTGGAAGTTCCTTGCCCCTTGTAGGTTGTCGGAACAAACGCCGAAGGTTCATGCTGTCTAGCTTGTCAGGCTGGCCTCGGTTTATTGTGGCATACCCTTTCCCAGCATGACAGCTAGTTTGACCAAAGACGACAACCGAAGAGCCTTTACCGAGGGCAGATCAGAGTGTTTTATGAACTAAACATGATGTCACATCTTGCCATTTGTGCTGCGTTCTGCGAGTAAAAAGTGAGTCAGAGGCAAAGAAAAATGACGACCATGGTCATCTGCAAAGACGAATGTGGAAAACAGCAGCTTCCCCCTCTGCCTCCACTTCAGGGCAGTCATGAGAAAGAGGCTTCCTCCAAAAGACAATGGTAGCAGCTAAGGCCACGGAAGTGTTAACAGCTTAGCTATCAACTCCTACAGACATGCCAAGAAAAAGAGCAAATACAGACTATCAAATACTGCTGAGGAGCCAACAACTGTGTGGTTCTTATGGACACAGTACCACACAGGTTTAGCCCATAGGGACCTGGAAGTGCTTGGAGAAAGGGGAAGGTGATGAGGAGAATAAGGAAAGCAGTGAGAACAATACCACATTTGACTAAGCGTGCTTGAGAAGCCATCCTGGAGAGGCACTGCCAGTGGCCACACCTGGGTCCAGGGCTGCCCTTCTAAAGCCTCCTGTGTGTTACTCCCATTTTTAAAGACAAAAACAAAACCGCCAACCTGGCTCCCAGCACTAGAGTTCTTACCTTTGCTTGAAATGCGTGCAGTCAAAATCCCACCACAGTCTACTGTTGTAATCATGAGCCATCTGCTCTGATGTCAGTGAGCATTAGCTTTGTTTCTGCCTTTGTCATAACACAGATTGTACTGACGCCGACATTCCTGATGTCTTTATAGAGCATATATTCAGATTTCTTTCCAGTGTATTCTTAGGAGTGGAATTATAAACATGACAGTGTGCAATGCCCGTATTGATGGATACTTTTCCAAAGTTGTTCAAAAAGTTCCTGTTGGCTATGTCCATGTCAAGAAGTAGAATTCATGTTGCACAGTTGTCGTGTATGCCTTTAATCCCAGGAGGCAGAGGCAGGCAGAGCTCTGTGAGTTCAAGGACAGCCTGGTGTACAGAGTGAGTTTCAGGACAGCCAAGGCTACACAGAGAAACATTGTCTAAAAAGGAGGAGGAGGAAGAGGAGGGAGAGGAGGGGGAGGAAGAGAATTCTCCATCCTTTTCAGTGTATATAAAAATATCTAAAGATGATCTTAATTCGTCTTTGCCTGATGGCTGAAGAGGTTTTGGCATATTTTTATATGCTTAATTGCCATTAAATATCATCTTATGAAATACTCAAGTCTTCTGCTCACATTTTCATGAATATTTTTTCTTATTTGATCTTTAGTAGATTTGGCTTGTTTGCTTTTTAAAAACTGTGCTAGACATACTTCGTTGGTTATATGCATTGCTAATACCTCCCCCATCTATTGCAAACACCCTCTCTCATAGTTTTATACTTGCCTTTTAATAAACAAGCTCCTCATTTTAGTGGAGTATAATTTATTTGTGTTTTTTTTTTTCCTCCTTTGTTGTTGGTACTTTTGTATCCTGTTTCAGAAGGCTTCGCCTAACTGCCCACTCTTTGGCCTTGATAATTAGGGAGGTTTCATGAGAAAGCCCTGTCCATAAAATACACAATAAACAGTTCACCCCACCTCCTTCCTCTCTCTCCTAATGTGGTCATTATTTCTCCTGACCCCAAGCGCTCCTGCCCCTAATTACGCTCCTGGGTCCGCTTTGCCTTGACCACGTGTCTGAACATCACTGCACCAGTCTGGAAGAACTCTTAGGTGAAAGTGCAAGGAATCAAACATTTAATGAGGTGCAGTCATCTTAATGGGAACAGCTGTGCCGCGCTCGGGCTCATCTTTTTACCGTTCCCTGGAGGGGTGAACAGTAACGGGAACGTGTAGACTTTGCAAACCTCACTGGCACCTCACCGTGCTGTGCTGCAGGGGATCCCTCATGTTACCTGAAGGGCGCCAGCTATCCACTGACCACGCAGTGGAGGGTAAGGTCTTCCCATTGCAGCCCAAGCTTCTTAGCCTCAATTGGGTCTGGCATCGTGGAAGCGCTGTGTCTTTAAAAGCGCCGTCAGAACATCTGTTTCCAATTTTCAGGCCATGCTCATGGTGAGGATTTGGGTGCAAGTAGTTTATGTGGGAAGCAATCCCAGAAAATACTGAGAGGGGCCATCTACAGGGAGAGAAGTGCAGAAAGGTGCATTGATGGGTGTAACTCATCAACGGCCTTGGGCAATGGGACAGTCCCACTAGGACCCCTGAGCAATGTGTAGAAGATAGCTCAGAATCCCTCTCCCTGTGAAACAGGCCCAGTCAGCTCCCATCCCATATGGTTGTTGGTCCTGTCTGCTCACAAGTCCCCTGGGGAGGAAGAATTGTCACGCCTGCCTTGGTAATCTTGATAATTCATCTCATTCTGACCCCTCTGTCAATGGCCAAACATCTTATTAATTACAGTTGGGAGTCTGTCTTTTTAGATGCCTAGTCCTGTTTTAGTAGAATTGCTTTCATTCTGTTTGTGGGTGTTCCAAGTTTATCTAGGTAAAATACTGTAATAATTTATGCCCAGCTCAGCAGAGGTAGAAGCCAGGCAGGGAGAATAGAAGGCTACTTCTGCACATTGGCCTCATGTTTCTGGTCCCCATAATAGCTGCTTACACCCCCACCTCACTCACCGTCCAACACACTCACCTGGGACCCGTGCCTCGGAGCTACCTCTGGTGATGTTAGGCTAGGGCTGTTTCTTGGATGATTTGCCAGCCCATGACCATCTGCTGCATCCCTTGCACGAAATGGAAAGGATCTATTTACTAACCACTCTTGGGAGGCACCTCCCAGAATTCCCTGAGTTTGGAACTCCTGAACTCAGTCCCATGAGACAAGCCCTCCAAAGAGTAAATACAAGAATTCCTCTGAGCCAAATAAGCCACTCGGCGTTTTAGATCCCCAGACTCAACCCTCCTTGCTCCCCATGTGTTTCAAATCCCAAATCTGAATAGCAATTGCTCCATGCCTCTGAGCCCCCTGTGACGTGCATCTGGGCGTTCTCTTGAGGCACTTATGGTTGCTTCTCTTGTCCTGCAGCATCTGATGTGTGCTGGGCTGTGGTGCCTGGTAGAGGGAGATACATCCTGCAAGACCAAGCTGGACCCTCCTCTGGATGGCACCGAGTGTGGGGCGGACAAGGTAACGCCCAGTTTCTAGCAGCCCTGGCAGGCAGCCTCATGCCTTCTGGGCACTGAGCTTCTCTCCCTGTGGAAGGCAGTGTGCACTCTGCTGGGGAGCCCCAGAAACACCCCTGAGCACTGTACTAACGCCCATGGAGCCCACTGCATGCACGTGTGTCTACACCACCCCTTGTTTCTTACAGAGCCACAAGAATCAATCATTTCCTTGATTTATTTTTTATTAAATAAGCTCTTTGTCAAGCAAGTGAATTTTCTTAAAAGAAAGGTTATATGAGTAGGGATTAAGCAGAAAACCAATTCATTTGCCATACATTGATGAGGATCATATTGTTGAACTCTAGCTGATTCTTATGAAGGGGTGAGACTATAAGGTTTGAGGGAAGTCGGCAGGACTTGCAATCACATGATTTTCTCTTTACTTACTTGCAAGCCTTCCTAGTTTGTTGTTTCTTCCACCCTCCTCTCTCTTACTCTCCTAACCCCTTCCCCTGCTTCTTCCTCCCCTGCTCCCTCCTTTCCATCCCCTCCTCCTCTTCTCCTTTTCCCTGCTCTTCCCCTCTTTTCCCCCTCCTTCTCCCTTCTTTTTCTTCCCTCCTCTACATCTTCCTGTCTTTTTCTCCTATGTCCTGTGTCTTCTTTTGTGTCCCTTCTGAGGTAGAGCCTCTGTATATAGCCCAGAATGCCTTGGAGCATGTTGTATAGCCCAGGCTGGCCTTAAACATGTGATCTTTCAAGGGTTTCCTCTCAAAGATGCTGGGATTTCAGGCCTTTTACCACCATTCCTAACTGATTGGGAATTTTGAAAGATTTTTCGCCGTTATTTTTGTTTTTAAAAGGGAGCTATAGTGTTTTATTCTGATATTCTGCTTAGAAAGCACTGAATCACACACTTTGGGAAATCTGTTTTAGAGACTGACTTTCTTTTACCCTCAAAAAGACCTCTACTTACAGCTAAACCCCTCACCACCACCACTAATCTGGCTAGCCAAGATGGCTTCCTGTTTGTGGTGCTCCTTCTGTTCCAGCCTCCCACACGCTGACTGAGTTCAGAAGCCTGCACCACCACACCTGACTTTTCTAATAACTAAGCCCAATCCTGAAGCTCTGGCCTCAGATCCTGAAAACATTGTCTTCTGGAGAGAAATACACATACATTATTCAGCATTTACACACCCTTGGTTCTGTTCACATGCCATGTGGATCCTTCCTTTTCTTGAGAATTTAGGAAATCTCCATAGAGCACATTTCCTGGGAAAATCTGTGGCTTCAAACTCCAGGCAGATTAGCGGCACCAAGCTGAGCAAGCATTAACAAACATACACACCCCGAAATATTCCAATTCCATGGAAATTTCAAAATAGATTTTTACACCAAAAAGGGAATCAGTCCTTTGGGGCACAAGTGGCTTTGCTGAGTGTGGCCCTTTTGTGTGTTTCAGTGGTGTCGGGCTGGGGAGTGCGTGAGCAAGACGCCCATCCCTGAACATGTGGACGGGGACTGGAGTCCGTGGGGCACCTGGAGCATGTGCAGCCGAACGTGTGGGACAGGAGCGCGATTCCGGCAGAGAAAATGTGACAACCCCCCGTAAGTTCCCCTCATGCCCTACTGCAAGATGTATCCCGTTTGTGGGTCTTTTCTTGATGCCAAGAATTGTAACAGGAAACAGGATAGTAAGGTTGAGTTTGAGGGCCTTGAGTGTGCCGTGCCATCTTGACTTTGCTGGAACTCTCTCTGAGCACAGAGACGCAGTAGAGTCCCAGGGCAAGTTGGCGCTATTATCCCTTGCTTGGCTGTAGGATAAAGACTCCCTGGGACAGATTGATGACAATCTGTTTTGCCTACATCATGATCTACTTAGTTGAGGGCCATTCCCAGAAAGCCTGGAGACCTTCCAGAAGGAGAGGCTGACCTTCAACTTGCTGTTCACAGATTTAGGAGCAGGATGAGCATGTGTCTGGAAGTATCTATGGATTTGATGTTTGTTCAGCTAAATCGTTTTCACTTTTTCTCCTAAAACTATTTGACAGAGAAAAAAACTTTTGTGTTTTTCTAAATTCTTTTTTATGGACTATGATACACCAAGACCCTTCCTGTTCACCCCAGGACATTCGCTCTGGAAAACTCAGGGATAGATGTTTATGCTCTATTGTAATAATTACATCCCCACGGGTCTTCTCCTTCTCTGAACTTTCCCACTTTCAAACATTTCCTTTGACCATCTGCTTTCTCTCTTGAATGTCCTCAGTCATACCCCATCTGTTTGGAGAGTGAGAAAATGATAAATTGTGTCTAAACATGAAATGGTTTTCCACAGCAAAGTCGTGTTGATGAGTAATTAGCAGATACCTCTTGGTAGTTAAAAGCTCCCTCTGCTCAGGCTGCATAGTTAAATCATGGGGCGGGTCACACAATTAATGCTGTAACTATCCCAGGTGATGCCAAGGACCAACCAAGCCTGGGAACCTTCTTCATAAGGAGAGCTGACATCTATAGTTTAGTGGGGGGCAGTTACATAGTATTTTCAGTAGTGCTGTAACAATTGGCATTGTGCAAAATGTCTTTGTCTATTAAGATACAGTTGAATGTCTGGCACACAGTAGGTGTTTAAGCTGTTAGGAATGATTTTCTTAACTGAAAACCTGGATGACATCTTACCAGAGGGGGATTTGATTAAAACCTTCAGCTGAGTGGTGAGAAATGATTGGAGGGTAGGCTATTTTGTTTTTTTTAAAAAACATGATTCAGTTCAAAGTAATAGCTTGGGCTCTCAAAGGAGAGGTGTGGATTTGGATTCGTACGGCTGAGGTTTGGGCCCCAGCTGTTGTGGTCATTGGCCTTTGACCTCAAAGAAGACCCTTCTGTTCCCTAGGCCTTAGTTTCCCTTATTAGAGACTGGCATATAAGAGGAGGAAGAGCCAAATGGGAAAACTGACACAGACCGGTCTTCAAACCCAATCACGGTCCTTACCCTACAGCACCTGGCAGCTTTTACTGGCGCCACCTGGTAAACATTGTAAAAATTTGTGGGATATGCCTATAAAGCCATTGGCATTTCATAAGTGGTCCTTATCATTAGCATTAATTAGCAGAAGAACCAGGGTAAAGCCACCCTCCTTGTCCTGTCTACCTCACATAGCTGTATTGCAGCTCAGCGCAGGGTGGGAAGGGCTTGTATGAAGTACAGAAGACTGTCATGGGTGCTCCATGGTTTGAGTTCATGAATACTGGCCTCCTTCGGCATATCGCAAACGTCAGCTCCTATCAGGTGATACCCAGTAGACATCACACAGGGAGCCTTAAAATGATCAGCATCCCCTCCATCCTGACATGCTGGGCAGTTTGGTTGTGTTTAGGTGACAGCATACTTGTTCACATCACACAATGTTCCAGTGCTGGGAAAATGGATGAGGCACTGAGTTGAGAGACCAGTGTTGCCCTTTGTCTTGCAGTGGTATTAGCTAAGATACCCTCAGGAGATAACCTGCAGAGACTTTCCGGAGCTTTGTGGCTTCACACTAGGGTTGGTTCCCTGTCCCAAGCCTAGCTGCATCTTGACCTGTTCTGTGCTACCCAGGGAGCATTGTAGGAGATAGTCTCCTTAAGACTCCCCAGTTCCTAGAATGGTGTACCTTTTCTGGCTTGCCCTGCTGTGATGTTTTATGTGTTGGGTCTCTGGACCCATCCCTCCAGATCCAGTGACCCTAGAGGACAAAGTGCTCACAAAATTTTTCTTTCGTTTATCTTCATTATCAACCAGCACCTACCATACCCTACTTGTACCAAGACCCTTACCCCCAGCCCTGTCACCATCATGAATTGTATCTCTTGTTCAGCCTCCTGGGTTTTATCTCTGAAGATTGGGAGAACTGAGAGGACAGCCACACAGACAGCCGCAGGCCTGTGGGGTCTTCACACATTAATGTTGGACAGAGGAATTCCCTCTTGCCAGTCTCCTCTGGCCCAATGGCTGTCCTTCTAATGGATGCTTTTTCAACTAGATGCTTTCAGTAAGCATTGACTATAAAGAATGCTGGGCATGGGTTTACAGTGACGAGCAAAGACGGATAAAACCCTGCCCACATTCCCATGACTCTCCTGCCCATGTGTCAAACTGGGTCCCTTGTAAGCTCCCTTTCCTCCCTGCTCATCTACCCCCTTCATACACATCACCTCCATTACTGCCTTACTCAAGGACACAGCCCATGTCCATGGTTACCCTTTTGTCTCCTTTATAACTATTTATAACAAGTCTGGTGATGGGAGCCCACAATTACCATGTATTAATTCCCCCAAGGCATTGTGGAATACATGGGCTCTGTGGTTATTAGCCAGGCAGGTCTATGGGAGAGGCATCCTTTTTATCCCCACTGTGAAGTTATAAAACTGAGTCATGCAGCAATTAGATGACTTGCACCAGGCCATACAGGTGGCTCATAACCAATTGGCTTGGTAGTTTCTCTAGAAAAGCAAAACCACAAAATCCATATGGTTGGTTCTTCCTTGAATGCCTGAACGAGAATATATCCCCTGTATTTGTCTTAACTTCCAGTGGCTCTGGTGGCCTTTGTCCTCCCTGGCCTACAGACTGTCTGCGTGCCCTTTCCCAGGGTCTCTCTACCTTTTCTTATTTCAGGCCCCCCGTAGGGTGAGATGTTCTCAGTTTAAGATCTGAAATGCATCTCCTACAACCCTTTTTCTGAATGAAGTCACATTCTCATGTTCCAGGCCTGTTGTGGGAATTTAGCCATCCGGTCTAATGACCAATAGAATGGAATGGGTTGGCCTGATGGACGTGGTTTTCTCTGGGGATACTTGACTCCTTAAGAAGGAAGAGAAGAGGGTCACAGCGCTCTTGCTCTTGGCCCTGGAAGACTTCCTGATGCTACCTCAGTGACCTGGTCCGGAGTTTTTTCCCCCATCCTTCCCTGGCTTCATTCTGTATCCGTGAATGCATTATTTTCGTTTCATCCGTTAATAAATAGTCCTGATCCAAGACTTCTGTGGATCACACTTTACAGGCCAGCATGCCTTAGGTGATCAGCATGGCCACCCTTCACCTCCTCCCACCTTGAAAACATCTTGTCCACTCTTCATCCACAATGATCCAGCCCAGAGCCTTCATCAGTACTCTTTCCTTGCCCTAACTTCTTATCCTCAGCGAAGCCCCCTACACTCCTAGCGTTGCCTTGTCTCTTATGTCTCAACTTGGCTGATTTTTCTGTGTTCTCATTGACTTTGGAGCTTCACAAAGGTCTAGGGCAGGCTCCACCTTCCCTTCCCTGACTACAGCAGAACCATGGCTCAATAAAACATGCTGGGATGTCTCCTCGCCTATTTTCCCAGGAGAAGCAATCTTTCTGACCTTCCCAGGCCTCCATGACATATCCCTAATGTCTCTTTTCCATTCAGAAACTCAGAAATAAACTGAAACAGTCAGGCCAAGTAATAGATCACCAATAAGCCCCCCCTGCCATATAGAGTCTTAGATGTTCTAAAAAGCCAGGCAGGGGCCTACCCTCCCCCTGCAGTGTTGTCACTCACAGCTAGAAATGCTCAAGAATAACCTGAATATGTCACCCTAGTCTTGCCTATTTCAACTCAGAACATGGCCTGGTTTTGCTCCTGTAATATTGACCCCTTGGTTCAGTCAGTCTGATCATTCACTGTGACCATTCAGCTCTGTTCGCTGTTGAGAATGGGAGCTGTCTCCTTGGGAAATGTCCTACAAGCGACCATCCTATCTTCCTGGAGCCAACCAGGTGAGGAGAAAAACCCAGTCAGGCTTTGGGCAGGTGGAGCCGCAGCAGCTCTGGGGTTTCCTGAAGCAGCTGGGTCAGCACAAGAGGCAGTGAGGGCTTGCAGCACAGGGCCTGATCTTGAGCAATGCCTCTGTGGTGACTGTTACAAAGCACAGCTGATCGTGGCCTCTGAGCCAAGTTCTGACCAAAACAGCATACTCTCTGTCTCACTCCTTAAATCAGACAGCTCACTGCCCTGATATTTCAAGAGGCTGGCCAGAGCTCACTGCTGTGAACAGCTTGGAACGCTCCCCTGAGCCTCTCCCCGTGGCTTTCTCTGCACATCCCTGGCCCCTTTCCCTCTTCTCTGCAGCTGGTTTATTCACTGTCCAAAGATACTGGCAAGAGAGTTCCCCATCACTCCACCCTTTTTTCCTAGTCCTGGTTTTTATAGTTATTGGTGTTTTTACTTCGCAGTGTACACCCAGGGGGAATCATCCATGTTTTGTTTTATTTGTTAACGTTTATTTTCTTTAGCTTTTAAATTTTTATTTTATGTACATTGGTGTTTTGCCTACATGTATAGCCATGTGAGGGTGATGGGTCCCTAGGAACTGGGGTTACAGACAGCTGTGACCTGCCATGTGGCTGCTGGGAATTGAACCCAGGTCCTCTGGAAGAACAGCCAGTGCTCTTAACATCCATGTTTTTATACCAGCTTCCTAAGTTTTTTTTCTACCAGTTGTATTGTTGTTGGTCAGAGGTAGTGGAAAATTCATCTCTGTTTTGGCTTCTGAGGCTGAGTGAAAGGGAAAGGCGGAGAGGAAGACTCAGGTGCTCATGTGTAAAGAGCCATCTCTGCCCCAGCACCTGCAGGATGCAGTGAAGAGCAGAGGGGAGGAGCTGGTGCATCAGGACCCTTGCAGCATTGTCACCCCATGGCCATCACCCAATGGCCACAACAAGGGCTGAGGGAGCAGTCAGTTCCTCAGTGCTCAGTGGAGGGAAGGGCAAAGCAGAGTTCTATGACTATGCTCAGTGTTGCTTACCCAGTGAGTTCCCACCTGTGGGTTTTCAGTGTCAAAGACCTGGACTTTCTATGGGTTATTTATTTTAAAAACAAACTGAGTTGTCTACTCTTAGAAGCAGTTACACTCAGGGCTTAGATACTATTCAGAGGCGACCTCAACATTGGAATCATTATTTCCCCCAAGACGTACCAGCTGGCTCCTCCTCTTCTAGCCTACGTGAATTTGTATGTCCTGTCCTTCCCGAGCAAGAGCAGACCTTCCAGTGCCTCATCTACCTGATCTCCCATCTCCTTATGTCTACTGACTGTGGTGCAGTGAGGCATACCCTAGTAGGAGACCTGGAGGGGTCTGGGGAGCATCAAAGGTGAATGAAACTTGCTTTTTTGTTCAGACCTATTTCTCCTCAAAACCTCACTTCCTCGGGCTCAGTTTTTGTTTTTAAACATTTTATAAAATCAAACCTACAGGAACTGAAAGCTCCCTACCGAGTATTGCTCATTACCGTCAGGCTCACACACGTTGCAGTGCCCGTACGTGTGTGTACCAGCACCCTGCCAATGGAGGTGCTGGCTTCCAGTGCTTGCGTGTGTGACCACACGACAACTGGCTGCCTTTGCATAGTGGCTGCCCATCTGTGCTGCCATGCGATGGTGGGGTTTTGTTTGCTCCGCTTCCTTGCTGATACAACTGTTGTTGGTCTTTTCCACTGTGGACATTCTGGCGGCCATGTCTCTTAGGGTGTGCGTTCCACTCACCAGTGGTGAAGCTGAGCATCTATATGCATCTCCCTTGGATGTCCTTTTCTTGTGCAGCGCCTGATCAAGCCATTTGAGTTGATCTCTATCTAATTTTCAACTGTAACAATTTTTAGAAGGTCTTGAAAGATGACTATTTAGATATTGAAAGATTCACATTAGGTGTATATCTTTTTACATATTTATGTATAATCATATGTGTGCAGGTACATGTGTGTTCATATGTGTGTAGATGTGTGTCTATGAACATGCCTGTGAAGACCAGAGGTTGACATCCAGTATCTTCCTTGATTGCTCTCCACCATATGTTTTAGGTAGGGTCTCTCAATTAAATCCAGAACTCAACAGCTCAACTTATTTCATTAGCTTCCTTGCTTTGGGACTCCCATCTCTGCCTCCCAAGTGCTGGGATGACAAATGGGTTTCCATGGCTACCTAGCATCTGTGTAGGTGCAGGTGATCCAAATTCTGGTCCTTATCCTTATGGCCATAAATCATCTATGCAGCATCAAAGATGCATCTTTAAAACCCCTCATGCCCCAACAGTCTCTGTGTCAGGCCATCCTTTGACACCTGGTAGGTAGTTCTGTGTTGCTTCTCACCATTAGATACCATACGGAGTTACCATCCCTAACTCACACTGCTAAGTAGTTATCCCTCCCCAACTGGATCTTTGGTTTCTGCATCTGAAGAACATGGTCAAGAATTTCTGATTTCTGCTCAGACTGTTTTCTGTGTATCCTCAGGTCCTTGCTTTAGGGTAAGATTTCAACTTGCTGGAACCTCCCTGCCACAGAGCCATTGTGCCTATGCCGTGGAGCCTGTAGGCCTGGGTCTTCTACTTCCCCGAAGGAAACCTAGTTAAAGGATGTGGACCCACTATCAGCTCTCAAAGGGAATGCCTATTCTATTATGACTTCTGTTATTTTTACTGTCCTCATTGTTGCCATGTCATGCTGGGTTTTTGTTGTTTTAATCTTCCTGGATGTGTTTTGGTTTTATCCACCCTGAATGAGCTTCAGAGGACCTCCAGGGTGAACAAGAGTCCCAGCCCTCTGCTTCACACCCACCGCATGTGGATCCAGCCTCTCCTCCCTGCCCTCGCTGACCCAGCAAAACAGCTCCCAAAGTCCAAGCCCCTATATCTATGACTCAGGTCTCATCCAGGGAACCCAGCATGGGATGCTTGGTAAACCCAGTCCCACCTATTTCATGCTCCGCAGAACTTCTGTCAGGAAGCTGTTTACAGACTCTGCCCAGCCACACCCTCCCATAACCACTCTTTCTGTCGATCTATGCCATGCGTGAAGGATGTGCTTTTCTAATGGTTACAGAATCACTATACATGCAGGAAGGTCCCTTCAGTGGTCTAGGTTAGGTCTAGAGAGGCTCTGTGGTTACCACCCCTCGTATCTACTGGGATACTGAAACCATGAGTAATATCAAAATCTATACATGCTATGTTTCTTCCTATACATCTAGGCTCATGAGAAGTTGAACTTTAAATTTAGGCACAGGAAGAGGTTAACAACCATGATAAACAAAATAATCACAACTATTTGCCATAATAAAGGCATTAAAAAGTTATGAATAATTTATTTCTGGCATTTCCCATTTTATATTTTTAGACCATGTTTGATTGTCAGTAAGTGAAACAATAGGAAACAAAACTGTGCATTGAGAAACCATCGTATTGAGGAGCTGAACATGAAGAGTGGGGGACTATGTGATCTTCCACACGTGGTGGAGGGATTACCTAGGTAGTGGACCATGTAACTAGTTGGTCAGTCTTTCTCTTTTCCCATGTTGGTCAAAATAACGATTCTAATTATTTTTAATCAAGGCTTTTCTTTCTCCCTGGGAGAGATAGTCAAGCCCCAGAGGGACCCATGGAAGATGAATATTAGCTTCCATCACACTAAAGGATGAAATGGACCACAGTGAGCTACAGTTTACCAGCCAGGAATCTACGAGCTTTGACACGCACTCCCACATTTCAAAATGGTTATTGATGACAGTTTTAGCTGTCTAGATAGAGACAGGTTCCTGCGTTGTGGATGTAGGAAGATTCCTGGCACTTCCCACTCTGACTTCTCTCTCGCTCGCTCTCCACCTCTCGTTTCTCCTCCTCCTCTCCTTCCCCCACCCTCTTGCCTCATGATGTGCTTAGTTCAGTCTGAGGTACAGACACAAACTGACATTACTGAAGACCCCAACAGGTAACATGGCCTCCAGGGATTTTCCAAGATCGACTTTCCTGCTCTTCACCTTCATCATGTACTTAGCTCGGTTCAATCTGCTGCTTATTGAGGTCCACCCCAGGCTCTGTTGGAGGCCGGTAGAGAAGGGCCTGATTAATATTACACAGCATAGCAGAGGCCCAGACAAGAGGTTGAGAATTTCAAATGAAAAGGAAGGTAGGATGGAAGTGGCCTCAGTGACAGATAGGGAATAAGAGGGCAGGAGGCAGGGAGCTAGATGGGAGGAGGAAAGGAATTTTGTTCTGGGAGAAGATACACATGAGACAGGCATTTCAAGCACTCGTATGCTGCAGTGGGCTGCTGTTTCCGGGGTTCAGAATCTAGGAGGTCTCTTACATCATCTGGTGCTTGGGATGCCTCTATGAGAGCCTGCTAGGGGTACCGCAACACACTCACACAGATCTTTTTTTTTTTTTTGATTTGCATTTCTTTTTTTCCATACATTGTTTTGTTTTATTTTTTCCATTCAAAAACATAATTAAAGAAATAAAATTTTTACCTTTCTTCCCCTTCTCCCGGTCCCCTCCCACTACCTCCCCACCCCTCCTCCCTCCCCCTTCTTCCTTGAAAGAGGGCATGGTGCCCTGCCCTGTTGGAAGTCCAAGGCCCACCCCCATCCCTCCCGG